>BOPP01000062.1:3528346-3623830 GCA_017312745.1 Gryllus bimaculatus
AATCGAGAATTTGTGACTAATTATCATTACATTTATTAGGAACACAAAATGTATTACAATTGTTTTTAGGCAATTACATGAAAAATGTATAATTGCATAAATAACAACTTGTATATAACAATTTAAAATATGAATTTTGGAATAAAAGTGTTAGAAATCTATTTAATAATTAAAGTAATAATATATTAAAAGAATTAAAAACAACAAACCCATCCCAATCCACATGACCAAACATTAATTGGTAATCGCACTTGGATTCGGCGCTGTGAGCTAGAGAGAGGGCAAAAAAAAAAAAAATGTGCGTGCGTGGATTCGCCCCTTCAAATAACAGTGGACAATTTCGACAAATGATCTACAGGCGTCAGTAAAATCTCTGCTGTATTGACGTGATGAGCCTGCGAACGCGCCAGGGGTATATCAGCAGCGTCCCGACTCGCGGCCTTATAGGGAAAAGGGGAGTACGTGTGGTTAGCATGAAAGACTCTCACGCTGTATTGTCTTTGGCAACCAGAGAAGAAGCGAGTTTTCCCATCGGTTCACACATCAAAAGATTACTGGCAAATTGCAAGGGAAAACGCGCACATTATTATCTTGCCCTACAGGAATCGAACCGGGGGCCGCGTCATGGGAAGCGAAGCACGTGACCAACGAGTTAAACAAGCGGGTCTCCGTGTAAAGTACTTATGTAAATTCAAAAATTCACCGTCGTTGAGCTGGGGGCCAGATCGACCCAAAGAATATTCATTTAGACAAAAATCATTCAAATAGTTTAGACGCAGACGGCGAAACGTTTGAAAAACAAAAACAAACGCATTTCAGTATGAGAACCCCAAAAATCGTGGATTCTAACTACACACGTTATTAGAAGAAAGCCAATTTACTGGCTTTACAGGAGCATGAAAACTTCAGTAGTACAGTATTAGGGAGCCAACAAAATTGATGCGAGGGAAAGTTTTTTTGTCTAAAAATGGCACTTTTCTCGCCAGCATGTATAACATAAACTGTCTCTATATTAATATCGTTAAATAATGTCATTGTAGTTGTTTTTTTGCAAAACTGTGCATTGGTTTGGCGAGTTAAATGAAATGATTTATGGTGATTCTGGACACATCCAACCTTACGTTATCATTCCGTAAGTGTACGGCAGTTTTGTCCGCAATCAGTGGCTGTGATCTTCCCCACTTCCCCGGTTTGCGTGAGATTGGCCCTGACTTTACCCGTCGGCCTTGCGAGCTTTTTCTCAGCCAGGTCTCCCAGCCCAGAGGAACCGCCTCCATCCGGGATAAGTGCTAAGCTCCCAACATATCTGTAGTGTTAGTGCATTATGTTGTGTACGTAAGGTGTGCAGGAAAGACGAAGAAGAAGATCGCCGAAGTGCATGGCCGTTTGTGGGGAACTGCTCCGCATTCACCGCGGCGTTGTTTGAAGAAACCACCCAAAATGTCGCTAGAAATCTCCAGACAGCTACATACTAGTATTCGAATAATCCCTGCCGTCTCGGCGTCTCAAACCCTAGGACCACTGACAGAGGCACCTGCCAAACGAGATCAATTATACCGTGAATTAATTAAGTGGTGACGTAAATAAAAGAAAAACGTGCTGGAGAAAAGCAGGAAACCATGGGGCGGGTGGGTGGACCCGAGAAATCTTTCTTAAATAGTAAAATAGTACTTATTATGATCTTTAGAACCTCGGTTAGAGTTTTTTGAAATTAGCTCCACTCCAAATTTCAAAAATCTCCCGAAATTCCGAAACATGTATGGAGGGTCAGAAACTCGAAATTATGAAAAAATACAATTTTAAATAGATCATCATGCAGGGCCTGAAAATTGATTACAGTTCAATTCAGTTCAAGCTGGCTGTTAAAAGTTGGGATCTACTAAGAAGCTATTTTTTTTTTTTTTTACATTTTAAAATAAATGTGAGACAGTGGTATGTAAGTCTTAATTTTAGAAAATTTAAGAACATTTTTCAGAAACTACAGAATGTTCATTGATCGTTACCTGGGTTGCGTGAAACGTATAAATTTACCCAGTATGGATAATACCATGAGGAGTGGCGCATGTATTTTTTTATTTAAGTTTTCTTAAAGAAAAATATGATAACGATCAACATTCACTTTTAGTGAATCGATTCAACGCTTGAAATATCGCTAGCGAAAACTAACACGCGTTGAATTTTTAGAAATGATTTCATCCATCAGTTTCTCAATCATCTTCAACTATTCTGGGTACGAGTGCAATATCGCTATATGATTGAGTCGATTTTGCAGCATCGACGAAAGCAAGTAATTTTTACCCGCGCGTAGCCCACAAAAAAAGCATCTCTCGTTAGAGCACGATGATCTTGGAATGGTCATAGGTTAGATGAGTAACGCAATACATAGGAACAACATCCATACACCACTCATTTCGCGCAAAAAAATCTACGTACGCTCACACAATTGGCGATTTATACATTTTCTTTTGAGATTCTTAAAAGGCTTACGCTTAAATTTCTTATTCTTATGTCCTCATTGCTCTTTAGTCGATACGCATCGAAATCAAAATTTGAAATTGAATAATGTTTTTCTGAAATAATTTTATCCAACAGATTGAAGATGGTTGATTGAGCGATTAATTGTTGAAAAACTGGCAGTTTGTTCCAATTTTGTCACAATTAAGCAGCGGTACTTACCCTCCTGGAATATTTTCGCGTGGGTAACTACTACCCACGTACCCCATCTCTTCCCGTCGGTCCAGGTCGTTACTAACCAAAGTTGTAATCCTGCTGCTCTTGAGAAATAGTTTGTTAGTTTTTATTGTATATTTTTTATCAGGCACTATTTTTTTAACAAATTGCAGTTTTATCTGTAACTTCTGACTCTGTAATATATTTTCCCAGTTTGTTATAAAAGAATGAACGAAGGAAGTAGTCACAAAAGTTTAAAGATCTATTATTTATATTTGCGAAAATGTTCTTAAACTATGATTTTTACCAGAAAGTACTTGGAATCCTAGTACATTTCTGCCACCCGGTGAAGTATCGTCGGCTTCCTTTTCTGTCTCTTGATTTAATTTCCGTTTCACGTTTTCTCGCACTTACTGCTGCTATTTCTACATATTTTCCAATCTTGCTCTTCTCAGTCTTTCTGTATCCAGTTGCTGGACTGTAAGAAATGAGTATTGTCCTCGCTTAATACCTAAATTATTTTGCACTCCCATTTAAGGTTTTCTTTCTTGCATATCAACCCACTACACCTTGTACTCCAAAATGCAATTTTTTATTTTTTAGAAATATTCTGGTGAATCCCAATCAAAATTAAATGGTTTGCACTTTTCTTAGCATCGGTTTTTATCAGTGAAGATATTTTTCAATAAATGTCTTTGTGAAAAATCTCTGTAAATGAGCTAGTTTCTATCTTTGACAGCACCAAAGCAAACTTTTGTGTTCGTCCCCCCCCCCCTTTATTTCCTGGAATAGTTTACTTACACAAGAGTCTTCACATGTGGTGCACAAATTGTGTTTTCATTTGTGAAGAGGTACTAAAAATTAGTGCCCAAAACTGCGTTTCTCATCTCTCAGTGCTTTCTGTATTCTCTGATTGGATATTCAAAATACCTCTGCAAGTATAGTAAAGTGCATCATCTGTGAATCTTCCTTCCAAGAGTTTCATCATCACTAAGTTTCTGGAATATTAAATGTCAACTATTTACTCGCAAGCGCAGCCGCCAACAATCTTGCATAGGACCAATGCAGTGCATTCCCTGTTTTTTAACGGCACATATTGACGTATGTTTGAGATTTCCACAGTTACATTAGCTATGTAATCTACATCCCCTAAGACAGTTCATGTATGTGACATACACAACTCCGACCTGAAAAAAAACATTTATTTCTTTTTTTACTTTCTTTGCTCCATTTGTTGCTATGTTCCGTCCTGCGCAACGCATTAAGTTTAAGATCATTAAAATACATAGAGATTAACAAAGAAGGTTGAAACTTATTTATTATGTTAAAAGAAAATATCAAGTTTTGCTTTTACGGTAAAAACAAAAAATCCATAATTCACCATTTTGACCCATTGCCGGATTCCCATATCAAGAAAGTATCTTTCGCGAGACTAAGCTAGTAGCTACTTATTGATTTCCTCCTTCACATACCCGACGATCAGGGTTCACTATAACCGAATCTTTGTTGCTTATTTTTAATGTAAGTGAAACGGAAGCCGGTGCCACAAGCTTCCTTAATAATCCGAGTTCACTATAAAACCGGAGTCGACTGATACTCCACAAACAAACGCGACACCTCAGTACTGCACTAGAATCGTGATTAATCTGGGCGGAAATAGTATCTGTGCTTGAGATGGTCGTTTGCTGCGTTAAAAAAGAACATTAATATGAGTTGATCAAGGCGCATATCTCAGAATACTCGTTTGAATACGCATCGCCATTATCATCCGCACACGAATTCCCAAGAATAACCAATAAATATTTTAGTTATCTTCAAGCACGAGAAATGTGAATCATCACAAGCACCTGTGTCGATACAGCGAAGGACGTACTCCTTAGTTCTTTATCCTCGTGCTCAGGAAACATCGCCATTCACGCCGAAGTAACTCGATGGTGATGCCTGTCCAGCTTATTTCCTAAGAGTTTTTTGCACATCGTTTTTCTTAAGAAACAGATAGCTCTGATTTGGATTAAGAGGGAAAAGTGCTTGAGAAATTATATTTACTCGTACGTTCATTTCTTACACTTTTAACGATTAATCTGTGCTTTCGTAGTTAAGTTTGCCTCCCGCAAATCATTCATCCCTTGGCTTCAAAAGAGGCCAGGAGAATTTATTTTTTTATTCAAATTCTTTAATTTGTTTAGTCTCAAAGTAACGTCATATAAATAAAAGTAATAGTAGTAAAAATTTGTCCATAAAATTCCAGGAAAATTAATATTAATATATAGGACGTATGGTTAATAGAAAATACCAAACTTTTTAATATTTGTTTTATTAAATTAATTTTCAAATTATTCCAACTGCTGTACTACACTAACATACTTTTCTCCTGCAGTTTTGCTGTAGCATGCAATGCAACATACGACAAAGAACCGACAAAATGAGGCGTCAGTCGATGTAGATGAGGCTTCGTCCTTTGTGATTCTTTGATTCACCCCTCTGCGTGATTTAATCCCAGTGACAATCATGGGTGCGACCCACACGATTCAATATCACCACCAGTCCACCGCCCCACCAATCACCATCCACCGCCTTACCATCACCACCCTCCACCACCCGCCACCGGAGCATCATTATCACCATTATCATTCTCCAACCGCGCCGCACACCACAGCATCCATCACCACCACCACCATGATGACTGTACTTTTTGCTGTTGCCATTGCTTGCTGCCGCCTGTGCGTGTTGCTTACCATTATATAAGTTCTACGGTGATTAATGCGTGAAAAGGTCGTTCCTTTTCATTGACCAAGCGGCAAAGAAAAACTTCAGGAATTGCTTCTGAGATTGCTCCAATTTAACGAGGAAAGTCCTCGCTTTAACATCTGCCAGCAAAAACTAGCGTAGTGCTTATCGCAATCAAACGTTATTGCCTTGGTTCTTCATCAGAAGTGATGAGAAGTGGGCGTGGCTGAAAGTTGAGAACGTTGGGTGAAGAGAAAATACGAGTATTGCAGTTCACATAGTCAATATCAACTGAACATAGTATGTGATTTATATCCACATCCCTCATATATTGACTTTAAAAGTTTGTTTGATATTTGAAATTGAAGATGAATACATTCCTGAGCTACAAAGCCTGTTCTTTTCAGCGAAAAAACAAACAAAAAGATTTGAATTGAAAATTAACTGCAAGTATTGAAATCACAGATATAGTATATCAATTTGGATATGCATTCCACTTAGTTGTTCTGTATTATGAGCCAAAGAGCTGTTCGAAGTTTATGAATTAACTAGTTGTAATGGCGATATTTTCGTTGTTCTTAGGGAGGGCGTATATTGAGTCTAAGGAATTAGATTCTTTACCTGTGAAATTTGAAAACATTTATTTTTGTATAGTGGTTAGATAGTACTTGAAATACAATAAATGAAAACTGTTAATTTTGAAGTGTGGAACATATGTTCTCTGCGTTTCCTCGGTCTGGCCTTTTTCTCCAAATAGCTGTGTAGGCATTCACCCAAAAAATTGATAAATTATCGCACTGGAAACCCTGCAAGTAGGACACAACATAGGATTGTTGTTATCCCGAGTAGGCTGCAACATCGATGCCAATTTTCTCAAAACATTGATGTTTCTATAAAAAAATATCACGTTTTAAACATTGATTACTGAAGCCGATATTTTTTTAACATCGGATATTTTATACTCGTGTATTTACGTTTACGAATTTTTGGTCGTGATGAAAAATATAATCATAATTTGTAAAAGTTAAAAGTATTATGAAAATTAATAAGTGATAATAACCACTGTCAGTTTCGAACCTCACGAACCGATATATCAATCTTCATTGAAGAGACGCACGAGATATCCTCGCCTATGTTTGTTCTGACTGAACTACTACTTACAAGCTTTTCGAGCTGAAACAAATGTAATTTTAGGGCTGATGTCGACTTCCGTAGTGATATTATGACGGCAGCGTGCTGGCCAATAAAAACATAAACAATATCATTCTGTAACAGAGCGGATATCCTATACAGTATTTCAGTGAAGCATCGTTGAGCACTGTGCGCCGTGCCAGATGAGTTTTTGTCATTCTCTTGTACGGATGTGTTTTTGCCATTCTCTGCGTCTAGGACCGACTTCCTGTGCCACCAATCGAGACGTATGACGTGTCATTAGACGGCGTCTCGGTCTCTGATGGGAAACTGATAATTGTTTTCGGATTCCCGATAGAATATTTAATATATTCCAAAATTTTTTCGTGTTTTGGGGCTGCGCATCTTAGTGAGTAATGCCAGGAATTAAACCAACGGCCTCCTAAATCCAAATTCTGCGTAGGTAGAGTTGGTTAAATACCAGAAACTAAAGGAATTTTTTGCATATTACGCCATAATTTTTTCACGACGTGGCAACACTGATGTTTACATCTTTAAGTGAACAATTGAATTACCAATAAATTGCACTACAGTTTGGTTCTCTTAGAGAGAATTATTATCTATTTAAAAAATAAAATTTGCGAATATCACGAACAGTATTGCCTCGAGAGATACTAATGTCTCTCATTGAAGAATTTTTAAGTGAATAAGGAGAAACCAAAAACTTTGAGTAATACTAGAGAATGAAGGAACGTTATGTTCGTCTTTGGCACTCTTACGTTCTTACATAAGTGTGCAAATACCATTTTCAAGTGAATGTGACCACACAACTTATTCTTTTTCAAAATTAACCTAACACCTTATTCACTAGAACATACAAAACAGTCACCTTTTAAATGTTAGATTCGCATGCAACGCAACAAAAACGATTAATGACAATTGCACAACGAAGAATACAGTAAACACCAAACTTATCACTGAGTTTGTGAAGTTTTAATCTTCTTCAAAATGAGCGAGTGAGCAAAATTGGACTCAAGTACACTGTGTGAGAGTAGAGAGTGGGTGCTAGTGAAAAAGTGTAAAAATGTAAGTTTGATTAAATTGAAGAGCGTGATGCCAATAAACCTGACTCTGAGTATTTTTTACACCTCACTTATATTTCTGCGAAATTGCAGAGTGAGAAATTACCCGTTTATATCCTAGCGTGTGAGTGAGCAGGTAACACGCAACCCATTGCATGTTGGGAACTTGCCTCTCTCTATACTCCTATAACATTATCAGCTACTACGACATTCATTGCGTAATCCAATACCAGATACTGAAACAACATATTTACGAAAAAGTTTGTCATGCTAGGAATTGCAGTTGAAATAAAAATTCCACACATTGGAAACTAAATTTTTTTAAAACAGTTCCACATTTTGCTTGTAGATAGTATTCAGAAGGAGCAATTTTATTACCACCATAAATTCCTAAACAAACTTAGTAATACTCTTTTAGAATATTTTTTCTTGAATTACGTCCACCTCTGGTTTAATGAAGAATACTCTTTAGATCTGATGAAACTATATATGACAAATGTTTGAATGAAATTGTGTAAAATAACCAAAAAATTAACATGACTCCCGCGTCCCTCCTCTTCGCTTCGCTGCTGTGGTTTCCTGTATCTGAAACATTGTTCACGAAACAGCCCACTGTTGAAATCCCGCGACCAGGGCTACCACTTGTTCGTAATAATTCGGGATTCATCGTCTACCAAAGATACGCATAAAGCGCGCTCACGTTTATTCCTCGTGTGAGTTGAACCAGCTTTATGCATTGCGTTCGTTCCGGTTAAGCCAATAGGTTGTGTCTGTTCGTCAGCTTCCCTCGGCACACCCGACTGTGATGGGACGTATTGGATAGACGTAATGGATTGACACATCAATGGAATGCATCGTAATGACCGCGAAATTGACACTTATCGATTGCCGAAGCTATGCGTTCTCCCATGCTCATATGGAGCCTAGAAGGAAACTCGAACAAATGAACGAGAACACTGGAATTATGTTCCTTCGAAAAAAAATATAAATTTTTAACATTCTACTTACAACAATTCAATCGTCCAATATAAGCGAAGAGCTGAAGATGTCCTTTTGAAAATTTACTACCCTCGTCAGAAGTTAAACTACGCTTATTAAGAAGTTGCGTCGCTCTATGTAGGAGGTTCGTTTGAGTTACGCAATCCAGTGTCGGTAGTAACTCCACAGTATCATTACCTACTTCCCCGTCTCGTCCTACATCTTGAACCGATTGACAATATCTCTCTTCTTAGAAAAGTTATTATTTAAGAATTTTGCTTCGTATTTTATTCAATTTTAAAAATTCGAGTTTATACCTCCACGCTTGTGAAAAACCTTAGCAGAAAAAAACCGCTTCATCTGCGGATTGAGTGAATGTATGACATGTTGTGTAGTGCTTTCTGATGGTCGAGGGTAGAAAATTACCGGTGCGTTCTTGGCCCTCGAATACCCTCTTCTGTGTAACACGTTTTTAACAGAGCGATAGTTTAAAGCGATTGTCGCCGTCATTTCCGTTATTTCGTTAATCTCTATGCCTCAAATTTCGCGGGGCCGGATGGCTTAAGGGTTTGTATAAGATGTATTTCCTGTCCGTTATAGAGGAAGCCTTGAACTTTCAAATTGACAGTCCTCCAGGTCACATATCTTTCCAATATTATCGCAGAATTAAGTACGGATCAATAACCATCTCTTTGATTATAATACTTGACGAGCCTCAAGATAAGATATCTTGTAGCAAAAACAGCCTGCGTCTTAATATATGAGCGTTGACAACATAAAAAATAAATATAAACTAGTGCATGCTACTAAACAGCCGTACTTTCTCGCCTTTACTTTTACGGAGAAGTACGCGAAAAGCACTTACATTTTCGAACAAAATTGGATATGACATTCAAAATCTGTTCTTAAGGAACATATTTCATATTAAGTAGAACAGTGTGCAACAACAGCTCTGTACTTCCTCGATATGTTTTAATGCTATGTAATATTATAATATGACAGTTTCTGTCTTATCACTACCATCTGTACTTCTAAACAATTCAACAAATTCTTAAACAAACGAAAGCGATGAAAAATACACATTTTTTTTTCAAACGATTTAACGAAAAAGCTCCTCTGCCATTGAATTCAATGTATTCACGTTCTACATAAATTTACGTGCAATGCGCGACGATTTAACCGGAAATAAAATTAGCCTAATTATTATACGCGAACGGAATGCACTAGCATTATACGCCTGTCTATTAAACAGCGAGGCGTTACCAACAATGTGTTGCAATATGCACATATACATGGAATACACATTTTGAAAATATAGCATTCGTGTTACGCAGTACGCAGAAATAGAAAATGGATAAAAAATATTAATAAATTAAACTATAATATTTTTCGATTATTAAAATAACTCGAATTTTTTACACGGCATTATCTTCTACCATCACAGTTGTAGGCAAAGCTGAAGAATTCTATCGTTTTCCACTATATCAATAAACGCAAGTTAAATTCAATTTTGTATGTAAATAAGTAACACAACTATGATTCACCTTTACTGCCCAACTGCCTCACTTGTTCAAGACAAAGTTCGGGGGCATGTGTACCGATTCCAAATACTATATCCGTATTCAACATACATGAATTGATGAAAATTCATTAGAAAACTCGATTTTACAATAGTATTGGAGAACCAAATTGCTTTTAGAAATTTTGAAATCTACACGAAATGGCCATCTCATGAAGCTATATTACCATAAGTCCAAACTTGTAGCATCAACAATTCTGTGTCATTTCTTCAAGAAAACATGCGTTTTACGGATAAAAGCCTATGTTGGATCAACAGATTACGACAAAAATACTCTGATATTTGCAAAGATTCAACATGAACTTATTTAATGATTTATGAACTATTTTGATAGAAGAACATGTTACATTAGGAAAAATCTATCTTACAATAGTAGTTGTAGATGAAAGCCGAAAAATTCTAATTTTTAAAATTTTTTTGAAAAATCGGGCCATTACAACGATCAGCCGCCATCTCTGAAGCATTACTTTACGCTATACTAAGGACCAAATTTAATCAAACAATTTTGTGTCATTTCTTAAGAAAAATGGTTTAGGAAAATAAAAATGCCTATATTGAACAAAATCTCGTACAAAATACTCATGTTTTAAAAAATTGAATATATTATTTTTAGATGTTTCTTTCGATGAACACCATTTTTTTAAGAAAACATGTTTACCTTCGATAATTGTAGTTTAGGAACGGCCAAAAAATGAATTTTTGCAAATTTCGAAGCATCAGAGTTTTAACGAAAATTGAGGACCTGCCGAACCATTCTCTTAAACGCTCTTTTACAATAACCTAACGAGCAAATTTAAATTAAAACACCTGAGACGTTTTGTTTAAATATGTTAAATGTTCCAGGGCTTCCCCAAAATTAAATATCGTTTCAAATTCAAGGACCGTGACATCTGCAAATCGATAGGGGAATATCAATTTAAGAAAAATCGGCTGAACGTTTAAGCGCTACGTTGTTCAGCGAGACGCAGCAACATTTGCACACGTTGCACACGACAGATGTTTCGCAGACGGAAGAATTAACAGCTCGATTTATCCTACTTTTTCTCAACTAGAACTGGCAATAAGAGTTTCTGACGAAAATTTGCCACTTTCCCCAGCATTACAAATTATTCTTCCTCAGAAGTTTCTTCTTAAGGCGAGGTAGCTAAAAAACCCCTATCCTGTAATTGAGTTGTAATCTCTGACTCCGTAGCCGGGGAAAGTAAAAGTTAGAGATAAGAAATGATAGCGGTGAAATAATTTTTTTTCCAGCATACAACGGACTTATTTTCGTTTCAAGAAAATCGTTCATAAAGGCCATCTTACGTTACAGCTTATCAAGTATTGCTACTTGTGCACGTTCAGTCACACATATTTACTGATGTCAATACGGGGAGAAGATAAGTTTATACATGAAAGCGCCAAAAATGAGGTCTTCAGTACATCTAACCTACTTAAGCGGTGAAGTGGATCGCTCAAGACAAGAGGTCGAAGAAAAGTGTCAGCAGACACGATCCCCCTGACTTTAGAAGGTCCTATAAAAGTTTTGCAAAAACAGTATAATTGATATATTCGATTATTGTTTGTATTGGCTTCATGACATTTAAAAGCCGTCGTCAGAAAAGTGCAGAATCAGTTGCACAGATCGCAATGACAAAACGCTCGCATTCAGCTATTGTCTCATGAACAGCGTATTCTTGAACCAATTAATTAAAACTTAATTTCATTGTATTGATAGGTAGGACACCATTTCGACTTTCTCACCAGAGTAACCGAGAATCTATGTACCAACAACTATATATATAGTATAGTTAGAAAAACTCAACATAAAGTAAGTCTATTCCACAACAATACTCTATCACGGAAGATATCCCACCCCAATACGCCATGGAGAAATGTTATGGCAGTTAAAAAAGCTCCATCTTTTTTAACCATTCCTCCACATTGAAGATCAAATCTAACTATTCAAAGACAGAGGAAGATTTTAATAATGGAAAATTTTGATCTCTCCAAATTAACAGGGGGTATGAAATGTTTTCTTAGAACATTTGATGAAAATTCTTGCTGTTCTGATTGTAATATGCTGTTATTACGAGCAGGTTGTCCCAACTGCGCGCCCGCGCTGCCGTTTCTTGTGACCCGCGATATTATTACAAAAGTGAAAAATTCCTTGCATTCCTTGCCCCTGTTATAATAAATAATGTAAGGGGGTCGACGGAAACAAACAATTCTTATTAAAAGGTTATTAATTAAATATTAAAGGTTGCGCTATTTCTTGTGTAAACATTTCGTCGTCGCCCAGAGAAAGAAGCCTATGCGCAAGTTAGATCCTTTCAATATAAACAAATTTCTCTCCATGCACAGAAAAGAACCTGCCCATTCGTAACCAGAGGTTCAATTTGAAATAGATGTAGAATTCTTTTTGGTTTCATATCCATATATATATAAAAAACAAACTTTTCTGCCGAAAATTCCGCCTTTTTCGGCCGCACACTATAACACAATGTCTCTTCCTACAAGTAGCTCGTAGAGTGCGAAAAGTAAACTCGAGCCCCAAGAATGTCTGGACTGAGGAAGGTCTACATGCTCCCCTCACCCCATTGACGCCGTTGCAACTCTTCCAATCTCCATTGCGCAGAAATAATCCACAGATTACATTATTAGAGTATTAGTGGTTTAGTGTTTTCCATTTTCAAGAAACAATATAAATAATTAGTTTCAATGGGCCATTCTATCGCAGAACTATTTTGTGAACTGTGTTTTCTGAGTCTCGTGATTTCACAATTGCTTATAAATAACGAAAAATCTTTTAGTTATCGCAAAGTTAGTGGACACGTGCTCATAGCATTACACCGGATGTTACGATAGCACATTATTCGTGCACATGCTGAAGAATCTTTTATTCTGCCGAAGTCTCGTCGAAGTAAAGGTAAGTACGTACATCTTCAGTTTGTTTCCAAAAAATTTTTGCATGTATTTTTCTGAAGAAACGGAGAGTTTTTACAATTTGAAAACAAAAGGTGAAGGTGAATGGTAATTTCTGTGAAGAAAGAAAGTGCTTCGCAGAAAAAATGTATTCTGCGATTTTTATAATGCTTTTTACGTTTCTACGATATATGCTTGTGAAAGGCAAGTGTTTTTCTCAGTCGCTCCCTTGGCGTGTGATCGGTACCTCACTCCAATGTCATAACTGTCACGCATCCATATTTAGGCATCACTAACCTAAGTGTGAAATTGTATACAAATGCACAGATTTGTACGCGTCAGTGCAAAGAAGTGTTAAAATCATACGTAACAGTTTATTTATAAGTTCATAGTCCTTGTAACGTAGGTCTAATACCAAACAGAGCTGAATTGTTTCATTTGAAATTTTAAAAAAATGAGACCATTTAAAAAAGTGAAACTCTAAAGATATCAATGTGAGCATGAATGTATAATACCAAGAATACATTAGCTAAAGGACATACATTAGGTTTCTAAATCATCTATAAATGTAACAGTACCTATATATTCATCGTACTCTTACGCCTACATGTACAATTATTTTAATAAATTATCATTACGCAATAAATTTAAAAAAATCTTTCTAATTAATTAAATAAACTTTTATAAAATTATAGCCCATACTGTTTGATATGCTCTATATTGGGTACATTAAGACAAACATTTACCACACCCCACAATTTTGCGATTCCATCCCATAAAAATGCATGCTTAAAACACTATAAGTGCGCACTGTTAATGCTGTTTACGCTCAATACAACGATGCTCGCTCGTTTCATTAACCCTTCGATTTAAATGATAGACAATTTGCCTTATTTATATTATTTCCCCTCGTAAATTCATTTACCTGAGGGTCTACTAATGATTCCGTTCTTATTCCTAGAGTTTCGCTGTGCTTTCCCCCCCTACGTGCGTTGAGCAGCCTCATCATGTCTGGACCTCACCATCACCACCACCACCACCCTCCACCGCCGCCTCCACAGGAACATCATCACCACCATCACCACCATGACAAATGTGTTTGCTGTGGGCCATGCTGCTGCTGTTGCCGGCCCGTTAAGATTTGTTGCTGCAGACCAGTTGTATGCTGTACCATAATGTAGGATGTTCATCGATTAATGTATGATGGTGTCGATTCCTCTTCATTAAGCATAGAACAAAGCAAAATTTTTAAATATAATCTTCGTATTGACGTGTGGAAGTAGCATTCTTTACTTCACCATTCTGTACAGTACAACTCTTTCACAGTATCGCCAATAGGCGTTCCCCTGATACAGGAAATATCAGTGATGGTAATGTGGGCGCGGATGAGATAACTGTACCAGTGTTTATACAGATACGCGAAGGGAGAGATAATACTCAAGAGTGAAGTTCACTTATAACTCCACGCATTATGTAAAAAGTATTCTGTTACACTCTAGAGTTTTAATGGTCATATTTGAATGGGTGAGAATGGTACAACCACGAAATTTGTTGATTTTTTTCTGCGAAATAATATGAAATATTTTGACACGTTATTTCTAAATATGATTAAAATCATTGTCAACATTACTTAATTTTGTTATACTGTACTCAAGGATGCCCAAAGTAAATTATAAGAACAATTATAATTATGTGAATCGTAATCGACTAAGGACTGTTTCACTCTAAGGGATTGTAAAGTATAATCATAGCTCATTTTCCATATTATGTAAGAAATGCGAAAATATTTGTTTTTATATTTAATAAAAAATGCTGTATATATATGAATTTATATCCTCTTTGTGTGTCTAGGGCATGTTTCTTGAGAATATAAATAAAATATGTACCTGTGATATCCAAACAATTGTATTTTAATATAATATCACCTTATTCAGAAGATATAAAAATTCATTCCATTATTTTTGCGATTTTTCTGTATGACTGCAGGGCATGCCTTTGAAACCATTCATCCGAATTCCTTGCCATTTTCTCAGAAAAGTAGAATTTTGTCAGGAAAACTTAAGATGAATTGTTTAAATTATTATTTTGTCTTATATTAATAAAAATGTTTTTTTACACAAGTCTAATTTTAGTCCAATATTAAAAATATATTTTTCACATATACGTCAAAACAAGAGAAAAATTTTTTTCTTCATAACATTTTTTAAAAATAATCGCCCCCCCCCCCGTAAATCAAAATTTAAGGGTTCACTCTTTCAGGAATTGTTTCCTTCAAAATTTCCAAAATAGTCCAAGTTCACAGAAGAAATTGAAAATTTTTCTATACTTATTAATGCATTTTTATTTTCTCTGAAAAATTACAAATTAAATTTCTAATTAAATTTCAAATAGAATCGTGCATTTCTAATAGATAGTTGCCATTTTGCTTTAAAAATATTTGGAGAGAATCTATGTAAAAAAATTACATTTGGTGTAAATTTTCTTCAACGTTAAACCTCATGGTGTTTACCCAAAATGAAAGGCTGTTTTATAGCTTTTGTTGAGATTCTTCGGAGAAAATGAATGTTTTTAAAACTCTTCTAATACCATAATTGACATTTGAAATCGCTTATTTTTGCATGATTTTTTACGGAGTGTGCTGGATATTGCCCTTTATCCCCATACAACATATTTCTAGTGATTCTAATTTGTCAATAATCTAATCCTAGTAGTAACATTTCTTGAAGTAAGTTTCTAAAAACATTGTATGGCATTACACACACCTTGCAATCTCAACTAATGATTCTACAACAGTATATGTGTTTTCGCATTATTTCTAAATTTGTATTTTTTGAAAATTCATAGAGTTCAATGAAACTGACACCAGCCTCATTCTTCAAAAAATGTATAGAAAAAATGTGCAGCGGCTTTTGAGATTTTTTTTTAGAATTTGTATACATTTTAATCGTGAAAAAACTACGTGAAAATTACTTGTTTCAAAAGATTCTAGATGACCTTTTGTTGACAATTGACCGCCAAATTACTTCAAATTTGGCGCCTTGTTTTTCTTTAACAGGGCATTTTGATGTTCTTTGAAGGCGTTTCCGAGGCAAGGATTATACATTTCAAACTTGGCGCTTCGTAGATGTCTTAATTTTTCCCAAAAAGCCGCGAGAATTTCTTCTCTGTTGACCAAACACTCATTTCTTTCGTTCCTTGACGTAGATTGTCAGCTGTTTCCTTTTAGTTCGGAGCGTCACCGAAAGATCGCATCAGCTCCTGGGCAGTCCCGCGTAAAATTGCGATTGTCGTAATACTAGGAAGTCACCAATTTTCTACCCCAGACGCCTGCTCGCATTGTCATCACAAGCTAATGCAGATAGCTGAGTAAAAACCACAAAATTCGTAAGGAAAGGTTTCATTTCGTTTGAACAGAGGTAACTGACAATTTCTTCAATACTCGTTAATTCTTTCTCCAAGTAACAATCTTTGTCAATTGTGAGTTGTCTCTTTTCCAGAACACTCTTGTCTGACAAAAAACTACTGATAGAAGAGGTGATGTTTCGTTGCAGCTTCTATTAAAATGCTCTCCCAACTTTTATTCGACTGTTTCGCCGCCTGAACACCTTTTTTAAAGAGCTGATATTTTACAACAAGCTTTGTCTAACTTCCATTTTGTATTTTAAAATGTTACCTTTTTGCAATTTAAAAAAAACGGAGAGATGGCTGAAAATGAGACTAGCACTATATTTTTATCATCGCTTTTGAGGAGAAAATTTTTAAAAAACATTTGGAGCGGTTCTTGAGAAAAAAATGTTTGTCTTTTAAATTGACTATTTTTCGCGCAAAATTACTCGAAAACTACTTTTAAATATTTTCGAAAAATTGAATTTTCGAAAATTGTTTGAAGTTTTGTCTTCAAGGAACAAATTTTATTAAGGACAATATGCTTTATCTTCAATATTATAGTTGAAGGAAGACACCGAAAAAAATTGAACTTTGCAATTTTCAAAAAATTAGGGAAGTCGCCGCAAATGAGACTCTTAAGAAACCTATTACTCTATCCGACAACAAAATTTAATAAAAAATGTTGGGGGCAGAGAGAAGGAAGCAGGAGAGAAGGAAGGGAAGAGAGAATAAGTTAATGTAAAGGACCAAGAGAGGGGGGGGAAAGAGAGAGGTAAAGATTGGGAAAATGAGAGTGGGAGAAAGAGAGATGGGAAAAGAGATATAGAGAGAAAGAGATAGAGGAAAAAAAAGAGAGAATAGAGATGGAACTAGAGAGAGAGAGGGAGAAAGAGGGAGAGAGAGCAGGACAATGTCTGCCTGGTTTTGCTAGTTTACTACATGTAGGGACAAGATTTATCCACTGTTTCATACTAGGGCCCGGCAATATTGGTTTTCTGTCGAACTTTTTTTCCCGCGGCATTTCATAACGTTCTCTCTTCGGCGTAAACAGTTACGAGAAAGTAATAAGGACCTTTTCATATTACCGAGCATGCATCTGGTAGCTACAACAGTGCCTTAAACAAAAGACCCGGACCGTTCCCAATACGAGTGAGTGGACTTCCTCTCCTATCCTGTCCCCACTCCTATCATATGGCCCATCAAAACACGTACGGCTTAGCTTGATTCATTACCTTACAAAACAACTGAAGCTTTTCTATCCACACTCTGTACCCGTTCCATCTAACTATATGATTTAATTTGTTTGTCAACAAAAAAGTCAGAAAAAGGCATCGTAAGCCAGAATGCGGAAAAGCTTCGACAGAAATGCACGCCGTCCTATTTTTAATCTGCCACAGTTTATGACACTTGCATGTACTGGACGTTTTGTTGACAATATGGGAAACGTTTGTGGGTTCTATTTTAAACGTGACGTTAACTAATGAATTTTAAAGTTTGGAAAATCTGGAGCAAAAAGTTTTTGTGGGTCTCGTGGAATTACGCCTACAGACATTTACAGTACGTAACGCCACAAATAAAAAAGGAATTATGAAGCGTATGGCATAATTCATCATTTACCCTTGATTTTTTATTAAAATTAATTTAATAGAAAGATACATAAAATTTATTTAGCATAGTAAAATTTCAATTTCCCTCTGCATTTGTTAATTTTGAGTGATAATCCATCATATAGAGAGCCTTCAAATGACATTTGCCAGATTTAACGCACCGAGTTAAAAAATACATTGCGTGCACATTTTTCGTATAAAACAATCTGCAGGCCATACAGTTACTGATAATAGCATATCATATTATCAGCACCTTTTTACATCACACGTTATCATGGCATGTTTGGAAAGGTTTCAATGTGTGGGACGGCAAAGGATGGTATTCTTTAGGATTTGAGCACGTCTGATCTACTCTAGTTGCGACAGAATTATTAGTAAAGAAATTAAATTTCCAAAATTAACTGGAATCTTGAAACTTCCAAATCCTGTAGGTTTTATTAATGACTGCAAACATCAAATTTGTCGCTCTCCGACATTAAGAGTTTTTAAAACGCAAATAAGGCGTTTGTAATAATAAATTGTAGTCGGAATATTGATTGTAGAAAATTATTATAAATGTATATGAGTAAAAATTAAATATAATGTTTCTAGTACACTGTACAGGACGATCCCAAAAGAAATGCAAATGTTGGCAGGACTGTCCAATAAACGGCGCCATCTGTTCCTCCTTATCAGCTGCAGAGAAATATTCTGAAGGACATTCGGAAGCAATTTGCATTGTGTTCGGACGAGGGAGAATGTGGAGACTCTCCCTTCACGTGACGACTAATTTCCGCATTTTGGGCGTGCATCTGTCACAAACGTCCACGCAGAGGATGCGTGTTCACTCGGAAAGAATAGCGAACATCTACCCTTGGAAAACGGGAATCTACTCGTAGCGTATGAACGTGCGTTTTATACAAAACGCAAATTAACCCGACAGAGTTCGCGCCGGGTCTCTGGGACCCAGATCAATATGTTTCATCGATAGATGGCTGCGCGATAGAGATCTGTTGTTTTTAATCCCTTCCTATATTTTCTCTAGTTATATTATTGCTTTGTAGAACTCGCTCTCTGGGAGTTGAGTAGTCAGAAAGTTAATCACTCACCCACCAAGATGTGGTAGGCCGATCACTGTAGTAAAATACGAAGGTTAGTACATAAGTCATGGCATTTTTTGTGAGAATACGAGCAGTGGTGGAAAATGTTCAATATACACATGAAAGAACGAGGTATGAAATACATTCATGTGCATTTAATATCACACCAAAATTGTGTTTTTCATTAAGGCATTTGACATGACGGTACTGGCTTCATATTCCATATCATTTCAGCATATTCGAGATCACAACATTCTAAAAGCATTACATTCCCGTTCTAATAGCCCGATTAGACATATGCTTGATTATTACCGCGCTGTCGCGTTTGTTGCTGGTCACTGCTTGCTACGTGTCCTCGAAGAAACTCTTCTGCTCATCTCGCGACTCCCCGGTATGAAAGGGAATTCTTGTTAAGAGCTTCCACCAGTTCCTTGAGATATACTCGAGCATTTCTCCCATGGAGAACGGCTATCTTGGAATATGAGCGCTGCTTAAAACGGGTTACATTCATCTGGCAAGGCGGCGGTCAGGAAACTGATTCCACATTGTTCTGTTCTCTGAACTAAAAAAGACACCCACAAAGCCATCTATTGTTGTGAATACACATTAGTACGAAATTGATTTTACGCTAAAAATAAAATTATGTCATCCGATAATATTTATTTTAGAAAAAAATAGTTGCCATGACTTTTTCCCCAATTCTCTCACAATGATATCTTTCCTAGGGAGTAAGTGTACATGTTATGATTTTTGCAACATGTTTGAAAACACTTTTTTTATTTTATTGCTTTTGTCGCTTATATTTTAGGAAAAAGAAGACAATAGAAATTTCTGAAAATGAGGTTCGTTCCATGGCAAGCGAAATCTCAACCACTATTAGCTTCATTGTGCAGTCGGTGGTCGCGAGATTCGCGAAAAGTGGGCTAGTGTTATTCAAATCGTAATTAATGTTCACTGAAAAGGCTAGCATTGTAACGAGCGACATGTTTTCACGTCAAAAATATCGCGGGATAGCACCCCTAGAGGGTGGAATGAAAACGCAACCCGCAAAGCATCCAAGGCGAGCGGGGGAGAGACACGCCAGGATTGAACTGGGCGACGGTGGCGACGGTCAGGACAGACGGGGGATCGTGGCGAAAACGGGCAGGGCGTACGCTGGGCGGAGATGGCATCGAGGCGGCTAGCATGACGTAGTGCGGTAGGGGTGGGCAAGACCAAGTGAGAGTGCGGGAGAATTGGGAAGGCGAGTGGTGCTTTCTAAAGCATGTTAGTGCAGGAAAAAAATATCCTGGCAACGCCGGATAAGCGAATAGTTCATAAAAACTATAGTTTCACCAGCTGAGATAGCTCAGGGCAACAGTTGCTGACACTGCATTTCTCTACCCGGGACATCCTGGGGTTTTAGTCTCGGCGGTGGCAAATTTTTGACACTACCTAGGTCGAATTCACCACTGTCTGAAGAAGAATTCTTGCGACAAGCTACTCTGATCCGTAGTATTCTTTTGTTTCTCAGATCAATACCAGGCAACTGCCGTAGCCCAAGGCAACCGTCACATAGCACCGAAAATATCGGTCGTTCGCTTCTGAACGACTGAGAGCAGAATCGTCTGACTTATTTCATCCGTACAAAGCCGAATGTTACGCCTGCAATAGTCCAGATATATCCACAATTGCACAGCTCATTTTTGGAAACGTCTACGAGAAGCACGCTTGAGACTATCCACATGTATTTCAGATTACTTTGATTCTCCAGCTGATTTTGGGCGAGTGGAATTTACAGAACCAAACGAAACTTCTTCGAACGACAGCCGATGGTTTCGCACGCCGTTGGAAGAGTTCGTTTGGGATTACAATGACTATTTCTGTTTACCAGCACGTATTTCAACGAATTTGAAACATTAGATCGAAACATCCAACGTCGGCCGACCTAGATTTCAGCCAAAACCGTCTCCAATGAGGCCACCTCCTCTCAAATGAACCACAAACCGCTCGCGATCTTTCCTTCCTCATCATTGTCCCCTCCTCTCCCCCTTACACACATTACCTAACATATTTGAAGGTTCTCCTGGCTGGGGCAGAGCCCTTAAGGAGGAGATAACTTCAAGGCGAAGCACCCCACCCCACGTGTAGAATTGCATAATCCAGAGGGACAGGAACGCCGCCATCTCCCGTGATATAAAACTGCACATACTACACGTACAGGAATAATGACCATAGAAGTTGACGACGCCGAAAACTACAAAATAATGAATTGCTGTACAATCGTCCGGTTATCGCATGTTAATCCACCGCAAGAAAGTGAGGTTGTATGAGTACGATTGTAGAAATATATTTTTTTTTGAAAAAACATTTTTAGACATAAATTTACTATATAATTCAAAATGGTATTTGTTACAAACTGCTATCCGAAATTTTCTTTCTCCTGGCATTGTACTCGTATGAATAAATCAACGGATTTGAACTGCATGGTTTTAAAATAAATTGTTTTTCCCTTTTTCCCAAGAAAGTCCGTTGTTCATTACATTGCAGAGACTGGGTACCTATTGCAACTAAACGACATTATTTTTTTGGTAGGATTTTTAATTAATATAATGATTTCCTTTATTTTATACTTACCGGCATTTGCGTCATGTTTTTTTACATAAATAATGTAGTAAGCGAGTTTTATTAATGTTTTTTCTATTTCAAATTAATATATTATTTAAGTAATTATTTCGGCTACTAGTGAAAGGATCTGCACAAGTAGCCATTCACCAAAATTATAGTTCATACATCCGTCAGCCTCGATCCAGCTATTTACATATCCTGAAAATGCGCTTGCAGTATATATTTGAATCTAGGGTTTTCCAGTTTAATAGGCTTTAAATGTGAACTCGCAACTAGATACTTCATCGTTGGTATTTGAAGGAGACATTCCATGTCAAATCGAACGAATACGAGAAAAAAATTGACCTTGATGTTTTTTTATTTTTTTAAACTTTGAGTATCCATTCCAGTACAAAAAACAACTTACACGTGTTTTCATTTTTCAGAGAAGTCGAATATGTTCAGAGTTATTGATAATCAAAAATTACGAAATAGTGAGCGCACTGTCAAATTCAAAAACTTATATTTCCTTTACTGAAAAACTAAATAATTCAAACTTATTTCATTTTATAGATTATATCACATATTGTTATGTTTACATTAAAATTATACAAAAATTAAAATTTTATATTTTCGTAGCTTTTTTATTATTATATTATTTGATCGCATTTTTTTAATATAAAAACTCTTATCTTTTTTGTACTATTGTGCAAAATTTCAAAGTGGAATATGCATAAATACACAATAAATTAACTTATCCAATCGAATATCCGGCGTGTGGAGGACAGCGGCATCCAGGTTTGCGCCGTACGACGTCAAATGCACACTCTGTTTATTATTAAAATAACAATGTTAGGAACGAGAGAAAATCACCCTTTAAGTTGATTTATATACGTTTTACAAAGGTTAATAAAATAATGGATACACGAAAGCGCATTTTTGTATGACTAACCTGACTTACAGAAATATTTTTCTCATCAAGAGAGAGAGACACACACAGACAGACAGACAGACAGACAGATAGACAGAGAAGGAGAAAGAGAGAGACAGAGTGAGACAGACAGACAGATAGAGACAGAGACAGAGAGTGTCAGAGACAAAGAGAGACAGAGACAGAGAGAGACAGAGACAGAGACAGAGAGAGAACGACAGAGAGAGACAGAGAGACAGAATTGAAAATATAATATTGTTTTTAAAATAAAGTTTTATATTTGCGAAATTTGTCAAATTCCATTTTTTAAATTAATGACGATTTAATTAATAATCGATATTTAACAATTACATCCATGTATTTGTTGTCTATGTACTGTAGTCATAAATAACTGCTTTTGAGTTTTTATTTGAGACTAATCTCAGTTCTATACGATCAATGTAGCAGAAGAAATAAGCGTTTTTATTTGCGGCATAAATTCCAGAATAATGAAGTTAAATTCTAACAAAACTATGTATGCCTCTTTCAGTTACCCTCACAATACATTCATGAAGTTTCAATCACTTTCAAATACCTAAGGTCAAAACGGTGCTCGGTTTGACGTGGAATAACTCTAAAGTGACCTTCCACAGAAACGCTTGTAAAATATTAGAGTCTAAGGTCCTTTCTGCATCATCTGCGTAACGTAACACAAAATGAATAATTATATCATACGTACAAAGGGTCAAGGCCTTATTTGATGGTCTCTCATACACATCAGTTATCTCAGATACTCAAGAAGTACTTCATAAACTTGAGTTGATAAAATACTTGATAACATTTTCTCAGAACACCGGCTGACTCAGTAGATCTATTTCCACGGCTGTTTGTGTCAACAAAATTGTTTGTACTCTTTATCAGTCAATTTGTGTTTTAAATACTTTAAAATACGGTAGACATAACACGAATTTAAATGCCATACACAACACAGAAGGCAAGGAAAGGTTCATTAAGTATACGTATTCAACAACGCTTACTGGTATGTTAAGATAAGGTATTTCTATTTATAATTCTCGTAAAATAATTACAGAGATATGCCTGTTAAAAGGCATGCTTTCTGAAAAGTATTCGGTTCTTTGAGGATATATATAAATCTAAAGCCATGCTATTTTCAATACTTTACCCTCAGTGACTCGTTCAATTTCATGATTCAGATCCGGAGAATTTGGGGATCAGGAAAGTGTTTGGAAGTCTTTCATCCTCACATCATCAATTTAAGCCTCTTGAAAAGACCATTACATGCTTAAAGACCAAATCATCGCTAAGTAAGACAGCTAGTCATGATCATTAAGAAGGATTCGTTTCCATATCGGCCAAAGGTGCCATCCACTTGAATGATCCTAGAAATTTCCACATGAATATTTTTCTCACTATCACGTTGTTCCCATTGTCTTGTGTATTCCTACGCCTAGAGATAGATATAGAAGCTTTCTCTGACATTGGAAGCTGCTCAATTTCAATTTCTTCGGGTAACTTCAAGTATTTTTGTAGATTCACAGCCATAAACATAAAAAATTAGACTAGCCGTTTCTTTAGAACTTCACACTTAACAGTGGTTGCGGGTTCGCTGAAACATTGTAACCAGCACGAGTGGGGTTACCTGGTTGGTGAACTGGTCCACTCGATCACATTTTGTTGGCCTTCACACAGCGGTGAAGTCGAGGTTCACTGCGGAAATCTCCGGTCGACTCCGGTTGAAGAGAACTCGTATATAGTGAACTCTCGTTTGTAGTGAACTTAATTCATCAGTTCTTTTCACTTGTACTTACATTGTAAATAATCCCAAGAAGATTTGGTTACAGAGAACTCTAAACCTCGACTACAGTGAACGAGGGAAAATTCAATGACCTGGAAATTAATTCCCTCCTGGAAAAAAATATATCGCTTCAATGTCACAAATTCCCACACCAGGTAGCTTGGTAAAAATATAGTCGGTCATAATCGAAGAAGACTATTCTGAGGTGAAGGTAGCGGAATCCGCAAGGGGGGACCTCACGGGTGACCTGGGGCCACTTAGCTTCACTGCGGAAACAAAGGCTGTGTCTGGCAAGAACTGCAACTGGCGGCGGCGACGCGCGACTACTTGTTTCGGTTTCAATCTTGATGTTACTTGAGATTCCGTGGGAAAAAGCGTGTTATGATCTACGTAGGTGTCAGGAAGCGTGCGACTATCACAGTCCCGCAAAATAACGCGATCAGTTTCATTAGTTGCCTAGTCCTTCGGAGAGTGGGACGGTGTTCCAACAGTCCAAGACACACTGAAGGGTGTCAAGACTGAATTATGGTACTTAGAGACAGTGGACAAAGCCGAATCAATTATGGAGAGAACACTAACTCTGGAGAAGGATCTATAGAAATTACTAATGAACAATGAACAATTAAAAATAAAATGAAGCAAACAATTAAAAATAATTTATTTTTAAGGACAAATTAAGACATTGAAATTGTCCATTCGTGCTGTTCATGTATTTTGCTATATCTCTGTGTTAATTAAATCAATCATTTCGAGAAATTCTATTTAATTTTGAGACCATCGGATATAGTGAACCTCTGATACAGTGGACCAAAAATGCCATACGTTCTCCATACATTCACTATAACCAGCATTTTCCAGCTAAGACAGCTGTTGCCCCTAGAGTGTCCTTCACCAGAACCTCCTAGTGTTCTTGTGCGGAAGTTGGCGGAGATTCTAAACTAGTTATATAAGGAGATCGGGGTAACGAGAACGGGAAATTCCTCAAGCCATCATGTAGGTCGGCGCCGGTAGAATTTCACTACCCCGCGGTCTATAAATGCACTATACTTACGTAACTAATTACTATGTCTACGCGTCCTAAAACATTAAATAATCGACCTGTATTCGTAATTCGTCGTTCTACGATGAACTTCCATTAATCAGATTCATGAACATTCTTTGAACGTTTCAGAAATACTGTTCCATTTGGTCTGAAAGCATATTATTATCCTCTATTACAGCTCAACCGCTCCTGTTACCCATGACATCAGTGAGAATAGTGCGCACATGCAACTTCTTCATTCCCTTATAAAGAGTTATTCCGAATAAATGTTACAACATTATAGGGCATACTAGAAGATTGCTTTTTGACAATTTAAGTATGGGAGAAGTTCCATGCAACAAAATTGCACATGTAACATTTGTTCTATATTAATAGGCATTATGAAATGGCGTTTGGCAAGTAAAACTCTGACGCAGCCAAAGAGACCTGATTGACAATATCCTTTCTGAATGTCCACCTCTTTTTGGGTGGACGATATCGGCGCCTTTGCCTTTCACCGTAAAAGATTGTAAGGCAAGAAGTGAATAATAATGAGAGAGAATGGTTGTGAATGAGATAGTGGTTCAGAAGGGATTTTTGGTGGCGTGGGAAACCAACCACGACACAACACAAGGTGAAAGCACCCAAGTCTTACACGGGGTTTAAAATCGCTTCCTTCTACTCCAAGCCGCTGCAACACCGAGATCGATTCACATCTAGTTCATTATAATGCGCCATGACAGTGCATGTGGCCGAATTCTGTCTGCGATATTAAGTGTAAACGCATACGTTTCATATTGCCAACAACTAACCATTACAGTGTTAATGAACTCAGTTGTTCGTATCAACCGATATCTGTTCCCAATCAAGAAAGATGTTCCTACATATAAGAGGGTCGGTCAGAAAGTAATACCCCACATTTTTGTCCCCAGAAATATTTATTAAAAAGAACTTGAAATTTACACACAATATTAATACATGGTTACTCTATTTGCTCAATTTTTCCACATAATTTCCGCCGATTTGCGAGCGTGAAACAAGAGCGAACATTCCTTGCCGCTACCAAATCTTTTCCTGACGGCGCGGCCTTTCTTTCACCTCGGGTCATCTAAATTTTTTCCTCAGCGAACAGCATTTATCAAAGAGATGGAAAACCGAGGAGGCTAAATCTAGACTGTATTATGGATTGGAAAGCGCACTCCAACCCATTTTTGTCAGTGTTGTTGTTGCGACACTTGTGTGAAGGCGTGCGTTATCGTGCAAGTGCAAGCTTTGTGCACAATTCTTCTGGATTTAACTCTCGGGAAAATGCTTCTTTAGGGTATACAGAATGTTGTTGGAAGAATTTGAATTGCTGGTGCCGCCTTTGGGTATAACACGAACATGAATGACACAATCAATATTCCAAAAGGCAGTGATTAGCATGCTAGGACTCCGGGCGGGATGCCAGGAGCGCGGCAAATCATGATGGCATTCTTCCCTTTTCGAAGCTCTAACTCGTTTACCCAAACATCCAACGGTACTCCTGGTGACAGCAGAGGTGCCATTCACTACACACGAGCGTTTGTGTATGACACAACAGTTTCCTTCTCTGCAACGAGGAACTCAATCACAGCTCTCTGTTTGTAACGTACATCATCTACAGCCGCCATTTTAACAATTCCTTAATGAACTGCCGTCCTTACGAAACACTTGAAACTGCGTACACTAACGCTGGAAGTACGAAACATTGAAGGATTATCAACTATAATTGTCTATCATTATTTTTTTACATGAAGGGGAAAATGTGGGGCATTACTTTCTGACCGACTCTCGTATAACATTGTTGGCTTGTTTTTAGTAATCAGTGGCCGATGTAAAACAATTACAACACGTCATTTGAAGGAGATGACGTAAAAACATCGAGCTCTCGTTCAGAGGGCTTAACGGAGGTCCTGAATACCCGTACACATTCCGCTGATATCGTAACGCGGTCAGATCTTCAAATCTGCAGAGACGAGTCACGAAGACTAGTCGAGTTGCCTGCGTAATCAATAGATAGTTTCACTAATACCACGTTGTCGTGGTTTTAATAAGGTAAACTAGTGTGTACGCATCCCCTAAGAATATAAACACTTATTCGTGCCAACAGAAAACTCGCATCGAACGTATCTGGCGAAAAGATTCTGCATCCATTCCCACTCCTTTTTATAATTTTCCGTAATTTAAAATTGAGAGGGATATGGTGGGTCGCAACCCAAACCTCAGTTTCCACCGGACGCGGTGTTTTCCTAAGATAACGAGAACAAGGTTAAGGAAATAGCACTGCATCAGGAAGCATTTCTCTGTCATTTACAAATGCAATGATTATCGCAGACATCGATATGATTGAAATTTTTGATTTGACATTTGACATATTATTTTGCTGTTCGATTTAGTAATTTTGCTGATTGTTACTGATCATTATCATAAGCTTATAATAAATAACAATGTTGTTATTTTACAGGGTTTTTTCAGTTTGCTGATTCTGAGGCCTGATTTTTTATTGTGATTATGTTTGCACTATTGGCAGATCATGACAGCACCTATATTTCTGGGTCCTCAAAATATTTAGCATTTTTCACTCCATTGGGAATAGTGCACGGTGATTCATGACCGCTAAGAGTTTCTTCAAAGCATTCAGTGAAAAAAGAGACCAATTTTATTTCATTGACTTCCAAGTACTGAACTTTATTTAATATATGTATGAACAGCCCCATGCATACTCTCTTCTTCTTGTCAAGGATTATGTTTTAGAGGAACCTTGACTTTTTGTGTGACTCACTACAAGTTCTTTTGGACATCTTAAGAGTATATTTTCTTGTTTCTGGCGATATTTTAAGTATCAATTAATGCCAAATTACTGACGCATACCTGTACGAATACTTGTAGTAATGCGTATTGGGAATAAAATCTCGCAAAATCTCCAGCGATAAAAACATGCAATACATTTATGGGATTACCGGCCTTGGCAGTTCACGCGGCCGAAAACACTAATCAATAGATCAGTCAGTCAGTCGACTCACTATAAGCACAACTCTCTCGATGTTATAGAAGAAGAGAAATTGTCAAGAAAGCGTTGTGCAGAAACGAAGTGTTTCTTATCAAAATGACGTTCAAAAGTATTTGTTTATCTAATTGAGGAGAAGATGGTGAATTTATTTTTCACTTGAAACGACTTTCTGTTAATATCGTTGGATTAGATCTTCATCAAACTCCATAAAACCTTACGAATTCCGGAAGTTACAACTTTTCCACTGTTTTAAATGACCATCAGTCAGATCAGTGAGATATAATTATCAAAATATTTGTGCATAATATACATTAAATTAGGAGCACTATGTTTGCTCAATACCAATACCAATTTTTTTCTACTAAATATCCGGTAATCTACCGCATTATGGTACAGTTTGTTTAGTTTCCAGTAAAGAGAACTGAATTTTTTATTCTTTTTTCTCCGGTCATTAATTATTAAATAAATCATTGGAAGACATTAAGACTTACGAGGATAATATTTACTGAGTAGAATTATTTCCTGAAGGTACTCCGCGATGTATACTAATTCTACTCAGAAAAGTAGAAGAGCGAAGCCAGGAATTCCGGAACTAAAAACGACAGTGGATAGATTGCACTTCTCCCCCACACGTTATATATTTAAGAGTTTTTTGACACGAAATATTTTTTTAATTCATTACAATGCATTATCTGGGCGATGCCATTCCTCTACCTCAACCTCATCTAAAAATGGGCGGTACAAAATACCTGAATCATGTGTAAATTTTGATATGACTCAGGGAACGCCTTATCTTCAAAATAATTATCTGCTGATATAAAACTCCATAAATAAATATTGCTATCTACTCCGTTGAAGTCGAAATGGTGCGTAATATTTTCAACTAGAATTATTTTGCTTGCACGTACGTCACAAATCGAATCTGGAAATCGTTCTTTTGCTTCTCATACAAGAAAATAATCGCTGAATCACTATTATTCGTAATGCACGGAATTTTATCGAAATAGTTCAGTACAATATATTTCTGAAACTCTTCCAAAAACAGTCAAAGGAATTTGATATGATCTAAATCAATAAAGCGTAGTTGATCTTTCGAAAGAACATCGTAAATAAAAAGGAGTTTGAAATATTTGCCCTGAAAACGTAAAAAGGAACTGTATAGAACTTTTTCTTATAAAAATTGAGAGAGATTAAATGAGAGACTAAAAGACAAATGAGTGACTAAATGAGATTATAGGCGGGGATTTAATTTTTTTACTTTCTCTTGCTTAAGAGGGAACTTTTTATTAAATACTATTCTCGTCCAAGAAGTAAACTATAGGCAGAAGTTAAACAATATGCGTACAAATTGCTACGATTATAACAAAACATTATTGATGTAATGAATAGTGTATTTTTAAGAAACTGCAGCAAACATGTTGTTAAATTAATTTTTGCTTATCTATAAGCACACAAAAAATTAGACAATATTAAAAAAGAATACTAAAAATATGTTTTCTTCAATAAAGTATCGTGAATTTACGTAGTGAAATTTAAAAAATTTGATTTCGTAGCTTTGTAACGTATTTTTAAATAGTAATTATTAATTATTGTGATATTCACCATCACACATTTAACAATAACTGGGAACCAGAAACAAATGTGCATCTAATTTTATGATAGTTATTAATGAAACAATTTTCATTTTGATGTTATATCAAGCGCGCATTATTCAATATATTTTTTTAACCCAATCACTTATTTCTTCTTACAATAATATATGAATAAACAGACACTTGAAAGTTTTTGTTGTAATAATGACTTGCATTTGTTTTATTGATTGAGCGCAATGAGCAGGAATTTCTAGATTTCTATCTCAATTTAGTGGTACCATCAAGCATTGTAAAAATGTTGCGGTTAACATTTATAACAAATGTTCGCGGATCATTTTAAAAGTATTTGTATCAATCATAAAACTGTAAAAAGGGAATAAATACATTCATTCTTTGCAGTTAAGTTTAAACATAATCTTTTTTAATTTCATTTCATTTTATATTTTTATATCACAAAGTTTATCTTATATTCCTCGTTAAAAAGACTATAGGTGTACCAGACCCCAACCTTCTAGAAATCAATGCAGTGTTTGCATAGGAGTCTATCACCGCCCGGCTCAGTGAGATGTAAAAGGGCTTACAGCATCCTCATATTTACCTACTACACTATCTTTCGGTCAATAATCTTCACTTTCAACAGGCAGGCAGTGGAAACAATTTCACCTGAATCTGTAGAAGTAAGAGAGTAGTTTCCACTAGTAATTATTTATCTTCGCTACTGATGATTTCCAGTCATATGTACAGGATTTGTTCTTGTAGATTCAATACCTCATGACTATTTGATGCTAATACTCTTCACGGGAATCTGAAGACGTTTCAGGATGCATGTCTCTTAATGGTGGGAAGAATTTCGATGGAAGTGATTTACCTTCTACTTTCCAAATCAATTGCTTTTGAACTGGGAGAATCGTATTGAATGAAAAGTTAAGAGAAGTAGTATTAACAAGAACAAACCGTTTTTAGGGAAAACTGGTGGTTCTTTCATTCCTTAATCCAGAAACCTTTAAGAACATCGCGAATTAGAGACTGAGCATTATACCAAGTGTCGCAATTGATGTATGAAAATATGCTTATTTGTCACTTAATATTGCGTTCTTAATAGGAGACCCCTGTAATTGTGACAATAACGAATGAATTTTACCACGATTAAGCTGTTTTGTCTGAAAGTCTACAGAAACAGGAGGTATAGAGCGAGGGACGAGTTCGGAACTTTCAGAACTCCTAATTTTGCACAAAAAGCGTTAAAAATCTTTCAGTTTTCTGGCGTATGGAAAAGTCATGAACACGGCGAACGGAAAAAGGTATAGGAGATATTGAGGAAAACATTTTCTTCGGGCGATCGAAAGGATAATCCTTCAGGGAGAAGGTGGGATGGCCAGGTACGATACATTAATAATTCACATTTCCGTTCTCAGTTGTCAGCTTGTAAGGTGGTGCCTGTTTTAGCAATATTTCCTGTGGGTTTAATATTTATACTCGACCTAGAAAACGCTTGAGTTCTTTCAGAAATTCATTCTTCATATTGTATTATGCACGCCGTTCTGTTTTGAGGAGCACGTCTAGTAGACTTGAGCAAGCACAAAAAAAGTTTTTAGTCAGAAGGACTGAAATAAACATCACACTTGATATTTATTCGCGTGTTTAGGCTGCATAAATTTTTCGTGATTACACCACAAAAAATACGTTTACTGTGTACTGATACGTTATAGTTTGTTATTCGCTACGAAGCTCATTATATACTGCGTAACTTACTTGGACCGAAAGGATCGTGGTTACGAGGGAAAGATGCAAACAGTTGAATGATGCTACATGTTGTGTTATGAGAAGGAAATATGCAAATACAAACCGAGTCACGATAACATATTGATAATATTATATCAATAACATTAAGTAAAAAATAAAATTAAATATGTATCACGGGCGTTAACTGGTTCTAATGATATCTGAAAGACAAAAAGTCCTTGATCGGGCATTTTGGCGCAACTCGATCATTAGAACCTTTTTAACGCCCTTGGAACATGAATACCTATTTAAGATAAAACTGATATTTTTTTATTCAGTGAGTTGTCTCGTGTTCGCTTCATTAACGGATGTGTATTTGGGTACACACAGCTTTCATTTCCATCATGTTATCAGTTTTTGTCGGCGGAAACTGATACGAATTATATGATATAATATATATAGATATATATATATATATATATATATATACTTGGAGAGAGTGTATGTATGAGAGAGAGACAGAGACAGAGATGTGGGAACTAATGATTAACGACGGTTATATCTTACTTTGAAAGTTGTTCAAAAGAAAAAAAAATACTAGTCAGTGTTGCGTCAGAAACACATTTCTTTCCAAAACAATATGAACAAACTTGTTTTGAGAAACCTCATACTCAAGAACCAGTTATACACATGAATCGTGATTATACGTCACCGTTGACGACATGGGAAACAGGAATCGGAGTTATTGGTATCTTCCGTCGTCCTGGGAAGTACTATTTTTTACTTATCCACTTCTTATCGCATCCTGCCTCGAGTTCGGTTGTCGGTGACTAACCGTTTAACAAAATTGTAGTCATCCCGATTCTGGATACCACTTATGCATGTGACGTAGTGAACACGTAGCTTGGAGCTGATAGTACTTAATCAGTCGCTCTGGGCAACACCTTTCATTCGCTGCCGAAGTCTGCTTCGTTGGAGGTGAGTACTCTACAACCTACCTTTTGCTTAGTAACAGAAATTTTAACGAACATAAGTCATTAATGTTATTTTAATAATTTGAGGTAAACTAAGAACGAGTTTTATCTTCGAAAAAATGGTTTTGTCCATAACTGGTCCTTCTTTAATCGGAATAAGGGCAATTCCAAGTCAAGATGTTTGATGAAACGGTTGACCACTTCATACAGGCATCGTGTAAGAAGAGCGTTATTCATGTTACATGTCATATAAATTTATTTATTTTCTGCAATCAGAAATTTTGATTGGAAAATAACAGGGGAGATAATTTTTATTTTCGACTCGCGCTTAAAAATCTTCTACTTTCAGAACTAACTGGCTCTGTTTTAAAAAGACTAAATCACATTCTCTCTTGTTGGAGTGAATTTATATTCATGTTAGCCCCAGTGTAAGACAATTGTAGAACAATGTTTTTGTATTAGAGTTCATTTTACTTCTAGAAGACAAGTAAATTTACCTAAGTACTTTAATATTAGTTGAATATGTTAATATGAAATAACTTCTCACAAAAATTCTTTGAATCCACTTGTATGTTCGAGCGTTACATTCAGATCTATACAAGGAAATGTAAAACAATTCGGGCTTCGAAGATTACATTTTTATTTTCTTGTTCCAACATATCTAATTATCATTAAGAGAGATTCACAAACAAATCTTCACACTTCTGCCGTGAATTATAATGTGATTCGATCTATTTTTCAGCATAACTGATCGTCTTTGCTGAACTTATATTCTTTGACGAAATGCCCCGTCCTGGACATCGTGGACACCATCATCACCATGGCCATCATGGTCACCACCACCACCATCACCGACCGCCGCCTCCACCGCATCACGGTCACCATCACCACCACCGGCCAGTGCTCTGCTGTACGATCATTTAGATGACGTCAGCAACTGTGACTTGGGAAGTTAGTGTTCAGAAGATCTACTCATCTTCCCTACGAGGGTAAAGGCCTGCACCAAATACCAAAGAAACGATTCTTCACATTTTTACTGCTCATATCATCTCTGGAACCGCACGTTTCCGAGGTGAATGACAGATGGCGTTTGACGTGGGAGAGGCAGCCTTAGATATGGCGCCTGAGCGACATGTGTGCTCCGAGAAGATAAACTGTGCAAACTGTATTGAACGCTAGGTGGAGTGTCAAGATCAAAGCCACTGACTCGAGTGATCAGGATATTGTAGTGCTATTTGCATGTCATTCATATTCCACAATTTTTTTAAACTTAACACAAACACGAAAATATTTATTCCTAAGCTGTGTCTGTCATTATGTTAAAGATTACATTTTCCATAAAGATTTACGTCTGATATGTAATACTAAATATAATAATAAAACAAAATAATTATAAAAATAATCATATATTATTATCAGCAATGTTTATACTTCTGTGTTCTATAAATAAAATATTGTATGTTTGAAAAGTTTTATTTTCGCATTATTTATGTGACATTTAGAGCATCTAAGATAAACCCTCATTCATATGTTATCGTAATTTCCTAGATTTGTGTATAGTACAAAACCGAAATCACTTAAATATTTCTACATGAGAAGACTGTACTTTTTATTAGTTTCGTTGTAATTTATTTGGCAATTTCGATAGCATTATGATTATGTTACGACAATTTCAAATATGTAGCATTAGAATCTCATGAAGTTTTGATTAGCTTCCAAATTTAACTCGTTTTGATTGAGTTCATTTCGTATAATTTACAAATTAAAGATTGAGTTTATTTTACTTTCAGTAGATACCTTCATTTCAGTCTTCGCGCTATTTAATTACAGATCGGAAACTTATTTTGTCAATTTTAAATAGATACTTAATCAAAGTAACACGTTCAAAGAAACCGCACCACCTAAAGAAAATGGGGATTCATTTTTTTCTAATTCAATCTGCTCTCAAAAAGTTTCACAAACATTGGTAGAAATTGGTAATACGGATGTTCTATACGGATTATATGATGTTTCTTAACATACCGCAGACCTTCGTAACTCGCTCGAGTTTTGCAAATCAAGTGGTCTATTTTCAAGATTATATTGCAGATTACAACTGTGTAGTTTCGTTGAGCACTACTGTATGTTATATAATATTGCTTGTTTTTCTTGGGACTAACGAGATAATCATAATAATTCATTACAAGGAATCATATTCCAATTTTACCGACACCGACTGACTCAGTTCCGGACTTATTCTAGAAATTAAAACTATTGAACAGTTCATCACATTAGGTACAAGGTTCGTAAGTTAACAATAATTTCAATTAGTAATACTTGTCTTCAACTATGACAAACGTTTAAGAAAGCGGTTTTGCAAATAAAAACATATTTATTTACCACAATTTGCTTGATATGAGCTAGGCGAAAATTGAACACAATGTTTCACACAATAACAAGTGTTCAACCAAAAATAACTTTTTTTCTCAAAACAGTACTAATTAGTGGTTCAGAAAAACAAATATGACAGCAGATTTGTTATTTCTAGTTTTGAAGATATTCTAATTTCAGGTAGCAATACTAAAAAAGGTCATCAGACTTCTTTATTTGCTGAAAATACTTAAAGTAGGCATACCTTACTTTTGAGTATGGAATAATGAATATGACATTAGATATTGTTTAATAAATCTAACTCTGGTTTTATAGCTTCACTACCCTCAAATAAAAGAACTTATTCGCGTAAACGTCTTCTCTTGGCTCTTCGTTGGTATTCCTTTCCTGTATCTTCTCTTGTCACTGTCCAACACCAATAGAGGAAAGTCGCCCAAAATGGGAATACTAACATGATGTTCATGGTTCATGATTCATCATTTACATGATGTTCCGGTGTATAGTCACCACCCAAATTTACAAATAGATGAGACAGAGTAGTTGGAAGGTAATTTCTTACTGAGAATGGAGGAAAGATGGCGGCCATGGCGGTCAGCTAAAATAAGTACTTGTTTTTTAGGCTTAGTAAGAATGTCTGTTTTCAAGTGGGCTAGTCTGTGCAGCTTTACGTATTTTTGGTTTTGACGCGCTTCCTAGCCTGTTTTTGTTGGTTTGTGCATGTTTTTGTCGATGGTAAAGAAGGGTTTTGAGGATCAGGAAGGCGAGGAAAATCGGTTTCAAAATCTAAAACACTAAATTTGTTTTGAGTTGCGACTAAATGTGGTATCTGTGTCTTTTGCGCAGTCACGCATGCACGGTTGGGAAGATTCGCAGTATTGTCGACTTGTACCCAACAGTTTGTGTAGAGAACGACCTCTTTCAATCTTCGGATATGCTGAACTAAATTACTGCTTATGTGTGTAAAGGCTTTCAGAAGATCGGCATTAAGGAGTAGAAGTAAAAAGAGTAGAACGATTAGTAGCCATGTCACGAATGCGTTTTAATGTACGTGATACAATTGGAATAAATGCAAGAAACTCAGATAAGAGCAATAAGCACCTAGTCTATTACTTAGTAAGTACCTTAATATTTTGAAAGTGTAAGATTGATGTGTATTCAATAATTCCTAATGAGAAGGTATGTTATTTACAAAATCAATAAAAACCAGTACTTACGAAATTTGGCAATGTGGTTATGTAGATTGTCGTCCACTTAAGCTGATACTATTTAAAACAAGCAGTAGGCTATATTTTACCGTAAATAGATAAAGGATATTAACTAAAAATTTGTCTTGAAAATACAGAATAAATAAGAAGTGGAACACAAGTTCAAAACTGTTCGATACACCGTCCTCGTAACGTTTAAATCAACGGAATCGTCACTCGTCAAAGAAATATAATAAAATCTTTCAGCAATTAAATTTGCACAGTGATATAATATCAAAAATCAACTGAACTGTTTAAAGGTTTTGACACTTATCACTAACTCGTAAATCTTAAGTTCCAGGAAGGTTCCAGGAACCGTTTAAAATTTGTCATCTTTTGGTTTGTCTTGGTTATAGCAAAAAACTAGCCGAAATTATATTTCCAGCTAACTTGCAACAAGTAATGAAAGCACACCAAATATAGTCAAATCGCCAAAAATAGTAAATAAAGTCAGGAATATTCTAGAGCATAACCAAATGCGTCCGTCTCGTTAAATGGTCCCAACCAGTCCAGGTCCAACTGTGTACTAGCTTTTGATTTTTTTAATGTAGTTGGCACATTTTTGAACATATGGGAGAATTTTAACTTTGAGCAGTATCTTTGACTCGTATTCTTCAACTATGTAAAGCTTTAAAATGAAAAAATCGTAGTTTCATAAAAAAATACTCTATTAAAAAATTGCATATTGAAAATGGGATGCAAATATGGGTTACCCCTATTTTTTAGAAAAAAACACAACATTTTATAGAAAAAATGTAATAACAGCTAAATTCACTCACAAATAGTACAATAAAGGCACAAAACCGAACATTCATTAACAAAAAGCACATGTATACACACATCTCTCTCCCAAACAGCACATTCTATGTGTGCCCACCCATGACATGTAACACACTGTACCCTATCATAAACATTTCTGTCTTCCTCAGAAAACAGCCGTCGGCAAAACAGACAGGAAACATCATCTTGCTGAAGGGTCTTTGTGGGTTGTGGTCCCACAAATTTCGAATTGGAGTCATCCAGAGGTGGCCCGTATTTAGACTAAACCCCCTTTTACAAAACAATCATGGCGACTATTACTGGTATGAAGTAGAAAGTTGCATGAGGCATTGGAACCGTTCGCCAACTCAACGTTAACACAGCCCTGCTGCCAAATAACATTTCCAGCTAACTGGCTAATGGTGAAAAACAATATTGTTCATGCCTGCTGAAGGATTGACGATTGAAAAACACAGCAATCGATATTTTTTTACGAACAGCTTCTAAACGCGTTGACTGATGGGCACCAACTACTCGTCGCTCTTCAATGGGGCCGAGGGGACTAGTTTCACGCCATTCCCGATGCAGTGCGTCACCCTCGGGCTTCACAACAGAAACTAGCCCATTTTTAGACCCTAGATTGTATTTGGACCTTCTCCTCTAATGGTTTTGTAATACCACATCTCCAAATAACCACATCTCAGTCATTTTTTGTTATTTAAAATCGTAGAACATTTTGTGCGATCATTAAATAGTTTCAAGGAGTTGATTTTTTATTCAAACCTTTAAATGAAAATAGTTTTCTGGCACTTAATTGTTTAAGGTGTGCAGTGAATTCACGAACATGACCGAAGAGTGAATTCACGAACACGACCGAGCAGTACGCGAGAAAGTAAAATAATTAAAAGTTAATACGATAGTGATAACGTTGGCAAACAAATGTAAATAGATTGAAAAATATGTAATAGTAACTATTGCACATAATAGTTTTGTAATATTCTCCAAATAACGAATTACACGTAATTCCGTCTGCACATGCAGTGCTAAATGCTCTAAAAGTTTTCACACCTAAAAAAATTTCCTCAATTGTCTTTACTAATGCTACTGCATTCAGAATTCAGTGGGATAAGGTGGGAATACCATAATTTACGAAAACCTTCACACAATATATTTCTCACCGTAATACGTTCCACTCAGTTTTTCTGTTTTGACGTTAAATACAAAATGTAAATAAATAATTAAATAAAACAAAGCCTCATAACGGTTACATGCCAATGTTCAACAAAGAGAAGAATACTACAGAATTTTACATTTCATTAACTTATGTTGTCGTTCAACAATGAACTTCTGAAATGTTTCCCAAGGCAGTGTATGTAGTAATATGAAATTAAAATATAAAAACTTTAATTTTTTCTTTCATGTGAAGTATTAGAAATAATGCTAATACGAGGTTATTCAAAATGATTATCGGGGTTTCAAACAATCATAATACATGAGTTAATTGACTCAGAAATATGAACCCTATTTTATTTTGAACTGGAACTCATAAAGTGTTTTTTTACATGTATTACAAATGCTCAATCAGGACACCCTTGACACACATCCACCCGATCGTCCATTTCTTCCCAAACACACTCCAAGATCTCAGCAGTGATGCTAAGGACTCTGATGCACCGCTTCAGTTCTAAAATATTTGTCTGCAGAGGAGGGATAAAGAATCGATCTCGAACATATCCCCACAGACAAATCACATGGCGTGTGTTCTGGTGAACGTAGTAGCCACGGTAAGAGCATCTGATCCGTCCCGCGTCCGAACCACGGCTGAGGAAGTTTGCTAGTCTAAAAACACTCTTACGTGCCTGTGGAAATGAGTTTGTGCGCCATCCTGATGTACACGTAGGCTTCCGCGGCTCGAGTTCATGACTTCGTAGGCTGTCCGGGTGACGCGGCGACACCCGGACAGCCTAGAAGCCATCCTGAGGTAGTCTGAGTCGTCTTTCCACAGAGGTAACAACCATTCTGTATGCAGTTCCCTGCTCCCTCACGTAGTCGATTTTAGGGCTACGGTGATAAGTTACCCTGATCCAATTCACTTCCGCTTCTGGCTTTGCCCTTTACACAAACAGCCTGTGCACACAAATTGAGCGTACCATCTGCGAATAGAGTTGTCGAAAAGAGGAGGGTCCTTTCCATATTTCGTTCGAAAATGGCGCTGGACTATGCTAATAGACTGATGTCGATAGAAAGAATACCAAACCCTTTCTCTTTACCGCTCACTTGCTATAACTGCCATATGACGTTAACTGACGTAACTACAACCGGTGCATAACGAAACTTCCAGAGCTTTTCAACCGTAGCAATTATAATAATCGTATTTATTTCCACTGTCTCTAAAAAAATCCACGAAACCCCGACACACATTTTGTATAACTCTGTATAATCCAAACCTAACCAATTCAAAGCGCTTGTGGTGGATACCTGAATTTATTTCGATAGCCAGGGAGAGTAGTCATTTCTAACTTCCAGAAATGAAACGTACCATAATCAGCGATCGCAATTTCTTGAAGTAAGGTAATCTGGTAGTTCGAAGTTAAATTTATTACCTTGCATCAATCTACTTTCTTTTACAAAAATAGCAATAGTTTTCAGACACATCTCAATTTACGTTCACAGAGCGCAGAAAATGTTGAACGGGCCACTTTGTAGACACATTACACAAAAATTCTGATAGTTTCAAAAATACAACCAGACCTTATTTAAAGATCTGTTTTTAATGAACACATTTCGTTAAGAAAATAATGTATCTTCACAATTGTAGTTGTAGGAAGACGACGATTTTTTTTATATATTCGCAGGATTTGCAATTTTAACAAACATGAGGCCTGTAACATTCTCTTAAGCGTCATTTATGCTATCTAAGGTCCCAATTTAATAAAAAAAATTCTGCGATTTTTAAGAAAAAATGGTTTAAATTTAAAAAATTGCCTATGTTTGACACAGAATTTCACAAAATAAATGCTATTTTTTTAACAAAATAACCTGGCCTATTTGAAGATCTGATTTTGATGAACGCATTTCATTAAGAAAAAATGTATCTTCATAATTCTAGATGTAGGAAGACGCCGAACAAATTTTGAATTTGTTCCATTTTCAAAAAATTAGTTATTCACCAACATGAGACCTTCACCATTTTCTTCAATGTCCTTCAGACTATCCGCCAACAAAATTTCATAAAAATCGATGGAGCCATTTTTGAGAAAAAATTGTTTAAACAAAACTAAAATTGCTTATATTTCAAACAAAATAACACGAAAAGTACCCGAATTTTCGAAAAATTGTACCTGACTTTACTTCAAAACCTATTTTTAAGGAACAGATTTTATTAAAGGGAAAAATCACTATCTATTATTTTAGTTGTAGGAAGTCCTCGAACAAATTTTGATTTTTTTTTCTTTTCGAGAAATCGGTGTTTTTAACTAACATGAGACCTAAATCATTTTTTTAAATGTCCTTCAGACTATCCAACATCAAAATATATCAAAATCGATGGCGCCATTTTTTTGAAAATGTCCCAGGGGGTTCATGTAAAGTACCCCTTAAAATTATAATATCGATTTCAAATTCAAGGGGCCGCGACATCAGCTAGATCAATCGACTAATATCAATATTGGAGAAAATCGGCTGAACAGTTTAGCCGCTAGCAGGTGGGCAGACAGACGGACGTTTCGCTGTCAATCGATTTTTCAGTATCAAGGGCCAACAAAACGTGGTTCTGGCTTCATCACATGTTAGAGGATTTTTCTTCCATTTTTAGCAACTGTATTTATCCATCTTTTCGTTACGAGAGTTCTGTAATTAGTTTTCTGACGAAAATTCGCCGTTTTTCCGAGAAGCATTACATAACTTTCTCTTCTGAAAAAGTTGAAGCACAAGAAAGTTAACTTTTTGGAGCCATTTTTCAGAAGATTTTGAAAATGTTCCTAGGAATTCATATAAAGTACTAAAATTAATACATGCGTTGCAAAGTCGCAAAGCATTGGCCCAGGCCAGATTGACAGGGTCAATTTCGAAAAATTCCTTCGCATGGTTTAGGCGCTAGCGTTGTTCATAGACAATCGGACGGACGTTTTGGAAAAAACACTTTTTCGGTATCAGGGGACCACAAAACGTGTATTTCCGTTGAAAACTAGAAATCGATTTTCCGCAGCATTTCATAACAATCTCTATACTACGTATATTGGTCACGTTCGAATACGAGAAATCGGGTCATCACTAGTCTAGTGACAAGTTCACTTATTGCAGAATGTGCAACAGTGATTATGAGATGTCTTCTTAAAGAGACTTGCCCCAGCATTCTCCTGAACGGTTATTGTTGAACGGTTAGGGCCTTAGTTTAGCTCGTGACAATCGTTGAAAGCTTCTCAATAGATCTCCCTACTTCCTTGGAAAATCTTTCTTGGCAAGTACCCTCCAAACTATTGTATATTGGCCTCTTCGTCTTTCAATACAACAATATCAGGATCTAGTGCTGTTTTGTAATCTAGATTGTTTAAACGAAACTGCAAACTTGTTCTCGGAATACCAAATTTTGCAGCAGACCGCTCAGATAGCTTGGCATTTGTCACGGCTTCTGCATCGTACTCTTGCTTCGACTTCTTTGGCATTGTAAGTTCACTTATTTCAGGCCCACGCAGGTTTTCTCTCTATGCAATAATATTAAACTTTCTTTGCAAAAAAGAAACAATAGTACGATTTTAGGAGTTTGAAATTGGTTTTGTAATAACAAATTAATAGTTAACATAGGAAAACAGTTTCAATGCATCGTGCAATCAATCATGCATGCAACCATGGTGTGAAATGCATTTTTGCATTTCAAATCAGCAATCGCATGCTCCATTGAAAATTAACAATATGCATTTAGCTGATGTTCAGGTAACAAAATTTCTAGGCTTCTCAATTCAGTCAAAGCTCAAATGGAATGTACATATAACAAAATTAAACACTAAATTAAGTTCATTATGTTACGCATTCAGAATTCTTTCAAATTCTGGCAGTCTTCATGCAGCTCGTTGCGTGTATTTTGCAAATGTACTGGTACTGACAAATGTACTTGCAATACTGGGGAAACTCATCATGTAGAACTCAGAGCTTTAGATTGCAAAAGAAAATTATTCGAATAATTAAATAATACCAACCACGTGATCCCTGCAAGCCTCTCTTCATTGGGCTTGAAATCTTACCAGTGCCTTGCATATTTATTAACGAATCTGTAATATTTGTCAAAACTGACTTACTTAACGGTGAGAACATATTTTCATGCAATACTGATATTTATAATTACAACACACATCGTAGAAATCACGTTCATCAAGTGTCAGTATCAACAGCTCATTATCAGAAATCCACATACAATACATGTACGTTACATTACTACACATTGACAGATGACATTAAACAATTGAAGTTGGTTCACAAATTTAAGTTAAAAGTAAAATATTTTCTGTTGTATAACTGTTTCTATGCAATTAGAGACTATACCGATAATCAAAAACAAAAAATAATGTTTATTTTAACGAAACAATTATTTTACATTTGTATTGTATACATCTTTTAAAAAGTCTTAGTATTTTGTAACAAATAATGTACTTCAGCTTCCGGGTCAATGACCCGGATCTCGATAATTTATCCAGTTTCCCTGATACATTAAGCAAATGCTGAAATGGCCCCCTTGTTTTGCTTCTGGACGTAAATGTAGCTTCACAATGGGCACGTTTTGTTGAACTCTCCTTTAGCTTCTAATGGTAGGAGTAGAGATAAGGGCGACTTACTAATTTGTTAGCAATGCAGAAAAATCATACCCACTATTCGTTTACCGATGCAGATAAGTTTTCTATAACTCGGGAACGAAAAAGTCTAAACATTGCTAATCTCGCGCTTTTATTAAATTTATTTGTATTTATTTATTTTAAACTTTTACTCATCTTTCAACTATTTATAGTTAGAATGATGGGAAGAGATTTTGAACCTCAAGAAAACGTGCGCAGATGATCTTCTCACCCATACGCCATATACAGTTTGTACAGTATTTTTTTTTTTTTTTTTTTTTGACTAAATAAATCTAAATCTAAACTACGATAAGAACAATGTGACAACAATCATTAGCCGAGTCAATAACACAATCCACGCACTGTCATGGATACAGTCATTTGGCATCCCCTATTTCACTAAATACGCAAAGCTAGGCTTCTATTTTCAGCTGATATCATTGTCACTCAATACGATTTGTGTTTTCCGACATTTAATTGTGATTTTCTTACCGCCGTAATTAACAAACAACACTGTTGTATATCAAGTTTCTAAAGAAACTTGATCTTAAGAAATCTTTACGTGAAATGAGTCCACACCGCACTATTAACAAACATCTGCCATATTACCATAGTAGGCTTTCTCGGCCGGAGTCAATATAACAGAAATTTTCCGGACTGGATGGCCGTGGTCTAGTCGGCATTGCAGGGCCAAACGGTTCGTCCACAACTGCGGTAGAAATCTTCAGTAGCGGTAGGGCCGCGGGCGCAGTATTCGGGGCGGCTGCTGCCTGATGACAGACGTATATTAGACAAAATATGCTTAAAATTGACTTGATTTATTTTTGACGTTTTCGTTGTTTCCTCCGTGGACACACACGCACATACACTTACCTTGATTAATAGTATTTACGATTAGAATTGTTTTAAATAGTTTTCAATAAAGTTTCTGGAATCCTCGATTATTTCCCGCTAAAACATGCGATGCTATTCTATAATAGTAATTAGTGTATGATGGTTTCTGTTCTATCATACGGAGCCGATTAATTGAGAAATGTGAAAAAAATGTATTTCGTGAAAGCAGCAATGAAGAGAATGAAATGAAAGCAGCAGTGAAGAGAATGAGGCTTGTCGCAAAAGCTAGTCAAGAATAGAGAGATTAGAAAACGAATTAGGGCGAGAAAGTCTGTGCCATTTTATAGCACTAGTTTTTGTTTGTTTGTTTGTTTATTTAAATAGCTAATTTTGTACAACGACCAATATCTGATGCAAACATATCTTCAATTTTGCAGTTTTAAATTTTGTTTTTCGCAATTTACGAAAAATCGGGGATATTACCGAAAATGAAACCTACACCATTCCTTTAAACGTGTTTCGTATTATTAAACAACAAACTCTAATCAAACAATTTGGGGCCAAATTTTTTTTCAAAATTTCGGGAAAATCGGCTGAACAGTTTAGCGGCTAGCGTCGACCACAGACGGACGGACAGGCGGACGTTTTGCCGTCAAACGTTTTTCGGTATCAAGAACCACCTAAACATGGATTCTGGCTACACCACGAGTTAAAGGATTTTCTTTTTTAAATTTAGCAATAGCATTTATCCACTTTTTCGTTACCAAAGCCCAGCTATAAGACTTTTTCTGGCGAAAATTCGTTTTCCGGCGCACGATTTGATAACTTTCTCTTCTTACGAAGAATTCGTAAGGCGAGAAAGAAAAAACTGTAAAACAACTAATAGAACTAATAAGAAATAATAAGTGAATTTTTTCACTAATAGAGAAAGGTAGAGTTATAAACATGGTAGATATCTAATATTCATTGTAACCTCTGAAATTACAAAATTTGCAACGTTCAATCGCAATTACTTTCATACTTATCCTACATCTTCAATTAATTCAAATACCTAGCTTTAAGTGTAATGTTTCTAAATGCAATATATTCTTCCATATTAGATAATTAAACAATTTCTTGTACACTCATACAAAACTAGTGGGAGTGTGTGGCATATTGAAACTTTTCTTTCTCTCAATGTTACTAGTTATCACTTAACAACTCTGTGTGTACGCTAGGGATGAGCGATGTAATCGCGATTAGTATAAAAATCGATTATTTCATACGATTAATCGAAAAAACAATCGATTATTTTTAAACCAATTAATCGAACTGTAAATTAAAATTTACAATGAATTACATTATTGGAATTACAGCTTTTTTAATGAAACAATAGTGGTTTCAATTTAGCCATATTCGAATTTTTTGTTTGCCAGACAAAAAATTCTATACGTGCATATTTACTTGTTACTGGTCAATTTAATAGAACTTCATTTTCAATAACCAATGAAAATTGATTATGCGCGCATATAAAGTATTCTGTAAGGCAAATAAAAACGCAACCAAACTGTGTTTAAGTTAAGTCTGTGCGGTTTCAACAGAAGGCAGCAGCCTCGATTATCTTCGTGAATTGGTATTACTGGTTACAAATAATTTTTCGAACATTTACAATTCAACAATTCTTCGTAGTCAATAGACTTTATTATTCTTGTAAACACGAAACGTATAGAAAAATGCCGAAAATTAGCAGCGAAATTTGGAAGCATTTTACCAAGGTGGAAGAAAAAAGTACAGTGCAAATTGTGTGGGAAGCAATTAAAAATTTGCGGAAATGCAACTAATTTTTGGAACCACCTCATGATTCCTTCATATTCGTGACATTGCTGACAGGGTAGAAACAATAACAATTACTCAGGTAACATTTATATTCTAAGTTTAGATATGGTTTCGTGCAAAAGGTGGACACATTTTCTGAAACACGTTTCGGTTCTAAAAATATTGTAGTTTCCATACTGATCAAGCTGTTCAACATGTTCTATGTTCTTAACATCAAATTACAACTTCATTTAAATTTCGTCATTTTCGACATAGAACAATTGCAACGTTGCCATGACTAGTCATTACTGAATTAATCGATTTACATGTTTCATCTAACTGTACCTATCACTATCGTACTTCTTTAAGTATCTTTATTCTAATTTTCTAATCTAATTTTTTATCAAACTGTATCTAATTAAAAGCATATATTTCAGGAGAAGGAACACGCAATGCAGAGTTAAATGACGCTTTACTATTTATGTTGTGTAAAGATCATATGGCTTTGAACACATCAGAAAGAGATGGGTTTAGGCATTTTTCGAAGGTTGCTGTCCCACTTTGGACTCCGCCAAGTAGAAAAACTATAACATGACTGACTGAAGCGAAATATGCTGCTTTGAAAGAAGTAGTGTGCAAAATAATTTCTAATCTACCCAGTCCGAGTCCCACTTTTGACGTGTGGACCGAAACACATTTCAACAAGCTACCTCGGTGGAACTCTTTATTTCCTAAACGGACTTGCAATGGAATCATGTACAGGAATATTACAAAAGCTACTCGAGATACTTTCAAATCTGCAGTCACATGTTTCGATCACACATTAAACCTGATCCCAAAGTATGCTATTGGTGTAAATGCCAAAGGAGAAGAATATGTTCCTGGCGTACCTGCTTTAATTGCTAAAGTGAAACATATTGTTTCTTTGATAAATCACTGCGTTTCGGCTTCAGACGATATAAAGAAAAAGCAATTGCAATGTGGAAAAACTGAAGGAACAGTTCTTCACCTCATTCAAAAGTAGTAACCAGATGGTCGTCGGCATATTACATGATTGTCCGATTTTTAGAATTAGTAGACATTCTTGGTACCGTATTGTTAAAGCATCCAAAAAATACCATGCTCACTGGAGCTGAAGTAGTTAGGTTGCGTGCCATTGCAAAACTTCTCCATCCTTTGCAATTGGCCACCGCTGAAATGTCCGCAGAGAAAACGACAGCAAGCAAAGTTATACCAATAGTATTTTTGTTAAATCAGATATGGTTATCAATTAAAATATTTTATATGTGTTCTATCATTTGTAGGAAACTTCGATTTCATTTTTATTTCAAACAGTGTACTATTGAGTTTCATTTATACTTTAGTATATTTTTTTAAAATTTAAAAATGAATAATGACGTAGATAAAAATACATACTTTGTAAATTAACAACTCTTTAAATTGCGGAAACTATATCTTTTTATTCTTTATCAGCGAATAAAGGATTGCGAGTTGGGGAATGATCAAATTGTTTGCAAAATGCAAAAATTCATACTAGTTGAACTCGATAGAAGATTAGAGAAAGCTGAATTCACCACACCTTTCGCAGTCGCTACCGTTTTAGACCCCAGATTTAAGAAAATTTATTTTCAGTCCATTCTCGCAACCTCCCGCGCCATAAATTTTATATCCAACGAAATAACAAAAGGTTTGGAGAAAGCTGCAACCTCAAGTCCTCTAATACCACAAGCAAAACCATATGAAGTCTCTGCTAATAGTCTTTGGAATCTACATGACAAGTTCATGAAGTCACAGCAGCAAGAACAGTTAGAAGAATACGATGGTGGCGCGCACACGGAATTGCGCCAATATTTAAACAGACCAATATTATTTAAGGACATAAACCCATTCCAGGCTAGGGAATCAAAGAAGTCAGAATTCCCAAATGATTACAAACAACCCATTAAGTATTTGCCCGTCACAGCCACCTCAGTCCCTAGTTAAAGACTATTTTAAGAAGCAAAACGTAGTAAGCTTCTTGACGGGTCGACTCACGCCTGAGCATTTCTCTGAGCTGCTGTTTTCGCTTCTATAAGTTCTAAATTGTGGACCGCGAAATAGTTTTTTCACAAATTCTTGTGAAATTGTTTTTATATTTAGCAATAAGTACTGATTGGAATAATTTATAGTTTTGAGATATTCGTATAGAATAAAAATATTCGTTGTATTTAAATAAATATTTTTTTTTATATTTCATCACCTTTTCTCTATTTAAAAACTTATTTTTACGCTACATTTGACCCCAACTTAATACCCCTTTCAGTTACAATGTGCATAGCAATGGATATATGTAACAGTGAAATTAATGTGTATATACTTAGTTTTTTAAATTTGTTTTGCTCATTATATAATATATAAAATCAATACTAATGAAATGCTTATAGTGTAATATGACAAAATATTCTATATGGAGTGAGTTTTGGAGTGTAATATGACAAAATAATCTCTATGGAGCATATATTCATGTATCTTTCTTATCTTCGTACAATATGCATTTTTGTTTCATACTTCAGTGTCTCGAGATAAAAAATTCACCTTGTATAATAAATAGTATAATGCAAAAAAAATTTTAATGTTATTATTAAGAAAAATGTTTTAAGAAATAAGAAGTGATATTTTTTGTAGTGTTAACAGTTGTTTAATGTTGGTATTGTTCCAATTTATTTCAAATAGTTTTTACACAGTAACTATAAATTAAAAAGAATTAATTAAAGGTTTGTTTTGCATTTCCTGATAATAATACAAAAATTATTCGATTATTTTAGGACAATTAATCGATGCCAACTAATTGAAAGAAAACATTAATTGATTAACAAGGAATCGATTATTTTTCAATAATCGCCCAACCCCAGTGTGCGCATATCATTTCAAAACCTACAACAGAGAGATAAATTGCACTTGAGAATGAAATGTCTGTCTTTGGTATTACAGGGGGAGAACAGGTTCAAAATAGTTTAGAGTTTTGGAATTTTCAAAATACTTAGGTTCTACTGAAAATTGGACCTATGTCGAATTTATAAATGCACTCGCTTCTTTTCATACCAAAATCTAAAGAACAATATTGCAGCTATTTTGCAGAAAATTTTTAAAACACAATGGCATTATGTAAATTATTTCCAAAAATGAAAATTTGTGGATTATCCAGGAAGGCTCAGTGAGATCTTTCTCCTAATATGTTTACCAAATTTCAGTTTGTAAGCTTCTTAACTGTCAGTTATTCGTGAAACATACTTTAATGCTTGTACATCCACTCACCCAAACATCCCAGTTTTCGAATACAAAATTCTTGTACCTCCTAACCACTTACTCCAATCTTTATGTTCTTTGGCACAGAAACTAACCTTAATCCTGATGCCAGTTCAGTGCCAAAGAATCTTGAATACAGATTCTATGACAAAATTTAAGATTATGTTGTTGAGGTGATTCCAAAAGTCTTCCTTCCAAAACTATAGTAAAGTAAAATGTATCAGTTTTCACATAATTTAGTGTTAAGTCCTGATAATTTTCCACGAATAAGTAAGCAAGACTTTCTCAAAAATTACTAGAATTTTTGCTTTAAATGTTTCTTTGAATTCGTTCTATTGAACCTGGCATATGTATTTAATAATTGTGCTAATTTTCTTTCTTAAAGCAATCTATTCTTCAATACTACATTTCAAATCATTTCAAAATAGTTATTACTATTTTTTTAGAATGTTCACAGTTGTAGAACAAATAGCCCATTGAGAATACATTCTAAGGGCCGTCCAAGCACATAGTAACATTTCCCCTATGACATTCCCCGTTTAAATGATAACAATTTCTTATTTTTGTCACATCGAAAATATTATTTCCATGGAAATAAAAAGTCGTTGATTTTTCCAGCAAAAGAAAGTTCTCTGACAATTTTCCAGAACTATCACTGTCCTGGTATGCCATATGCCTTATAGCGCTTAAAACTTGACATAGAACGTAAACTACTTTTCCAGCCAATGAGAAATAAAAATCCTAAGAGAATATTTTCCAGACCCGATTCTTATGTAAATAGCATACTAATTACCCTGATTATTTTCTCAGCTTGTTCACTTATGTTGGGAATGAAATAAAAAACAATTGTGATTGTTAACAATATATTTTGTCTGTCAGTCTTACACTTGATACAACCAAGGCAGACTAAGCCACATCCTTTGTAAAATGACCAAAATGTATCACAACAAATTAAGAAGAAAACTGCCTTAACCATTGCATAGAGAAACAAAATGCATGGATAGTTTTCTTATCTCCTCTCAGAGAAGCATATTATTACAGAAAAATTTACATTTAACATACGATGACATGAGATTCACATTTCACAATTTTGAGGTGAATATTGGGCATCAGTTTCACTACATCAGATTTCATAGAGCCATATTCACACAAGATGTCATATTAACAAAAACTAACTAATTCACCTGTTACAATTTAACTTGAAAATAAACATCACATGGATTGTTTCAAAACCAATTAAAAGTATAAAAATAATTCAATACATAAACAAAGTATAACACAAAGATATTTAGATTTAGTCACTAAATCCATGGTTCTCAAAGACAAAAATCCAAAATGTAATCAAATTTTCACTGTAATATGTATATAATTACATATTAATAAAATTTTAGGCCAGGCCCTGAAGTTTGTTTATTGTAATTAATACACTAAATGTTCATATCAAATTTATGAAATGAAATTGCAAAACACGAATTCAAATCTTGTTGTAGCAATTTCCAATGAATTAAATACCTAAATTTTACTTACACAATACTCATTCATAATTACAGGGGGATGTAGTACTGTATAAAACATTTTCAGATTTTTTAAGTATTTAATAGCATAAAAATTATCGAAGTAACACAGCATGACAATTCAAGTTTCTAATTCTAACTTTAACAGTGATGATTTTTTTTCTTCCAGTAAAAAAAATATTTGTTTTTCATTGGAAGAATTCCACAATTTAGCACCAAATACAATTGTTCAAATCTTCCTTTAGAAAGAAAGTGGAAAACCTTCATCTAATATTATTGAGAACATCAGGGAGAGGGGAGACAAGGGAAATAGAAAAGTAAATAAAGCTAAAAAATAGTAGTTTACAACATCGAATCACTCTCAACTACACAATAACACTCAACTAACACTTTACAATGGCAGTGAAACTAACACATCAGGAGGACAATACATTTCAACTTAAAATGTATTTGTACCGATATGTAATTGCACATGCATATAAACAATCACTTCCTTTTTCTGCTCTGTGTCAATTGCACATCTTTTTCACCTCTCACACATCTAATTTCAAGAATGTACATTTTGAAATGCAGTTTATGAAAGGCTAAAACATACATGTTCATCACATAATCACATCATTTTCACAATTACATCCTACACTTCTTATAGACACATTTTCAGAACATGAGCTCTCCCAAGCAGAGAAATCTTACACTTCACAAAAGATATATTATTATAAAAATCCATTCACTCATTCATAACTCTCGAGAATGAAACTTAAGAATAAAAAAAAAGCTGCCTCAATTTTTTTGTTCTTTTTTTGAAAATAACATTTCTTTACAATATGTAGTCAATTTGTGCTAATTATAAAATTATGTTATAATTATACTCAATAGACTAATTACAAGTTGCCATTCAAATACCCCTGAATATAAGAACACACTAAAAAGTAAATAATAAAATCTGCACCAAAATATAATTCAAAACATGAAAGTAAACCAAGACAGCAAATTAACAAAGCACTAAATGAGTTTAATGATGAAAGAACACGAGTAGAATATTTGAATTTGAATTAAAACAATGACTTTCTCAAAATGTAATTTATTAAGTAACATAACTACCAGAAAACACGCATTTTCTTATGCAGAAATGTAAACAATTTATAGCATCGCCAGGCCAGTTAACACTATTGACTATATCTCAAGCCAGTACAAGCAAGAAAAATTCTAAAATACAATATAATGAACAAACACACAATCTCATTTTCTGTAATAATATGCTTTACAATATTCAGTAACTGAATGACACCAGAAATTCAATATTAATTGGCACACACATCTTCAACATGCTGAAAACACATATCCTCATTAGTACACTGTTCATAACAACATAACTCTGCATTTACCCTTCAACAGCACAATTTCAACATCTTGAGAGATTCACTGTGATTCTTCACGTGGTATTATAAAAATACCTATATCAGAGACTTTAGTAAAATTCTAATATTACTACACATATCAGTATATAGTTCAATGTGCATCACTACTTTCAAACCACAAATAAAGAACACATGACAGCCCCTTCCTTCAAATGGCTCTACAAGAGATTTGTTAGTTGAACATGAATATTAATGCTGATGTTATAAAGTTAAATGGAAAGTAACAACTATACTTTCAATGCTAAAATGCCTGTAAATTTCTATACCCTGTTTAAATCGTAGTACTTAACTACCAAATTGCACAACTTGGTGTAAAATTATGAAACAAATACAGAGAGGCTGAATTAAAATAATTTCCATAATTCTGATAAGATTACATGTTTAGAACAACCTTGTTAATAATGAGGCAATAAAAGTACAAAGAAAACTTACATTCAATAAAGACATTCAGTTAACATAATTATACCAGCTGGCCAGAGGCCCGCAACCTAAAATTCTTCAGACCTTCCATTACAAAAATTGACTGTTAATTGCACCTATTTCATGATACCTATATAGAATTCACTTTTTTACACAACTACTTTTGATGTCTTCTCTGATCTATTTATTGGAAGTTGATTTATTACCTTTACAATGAAGTGAAATTTTTTGTGATTAAATTATTTTTGAACTACCTAGGCGTAGCAACCAACTTGTTAGTATTTTTCATCAGACCAGTCTGATTCACAGATCTACAAAAGAAACAAAGCCCAAATAAACAAATGAAGAAACAACTGGCAGTTTATTAACTACATGACTTATTTCTGATTACAGCTGAAAATCATGACTATTGGGTCAAAAATATTATGGCATCTATAAAATAAAATTATACTTAACAAATCTAAAACCAAAAATTGAATGAATTACAGTTTTCATATCTTGTGTGGAGTCAAAATAAATTTCTCAAAAAATCATCCATTACACCAGTATCATAAGTACAAGAGAAAAAAATGACATGAAAGTGAACAGTGAGAATTGAACTAAATATAGCTTTTTACAATATGCTAGAAGTACTGATGAAAGATAATAAAACTTTCTACAAACTTACTACAGAAAAATTCTAATAAAAAGAATGTAGTTTCACAAAATTCCTTTGAGCATAGTTTCTTGCTACATTGCTCTTTAAATATATACGGAATGTGAAATAAAGGTCCTATACATATTACCATTAAAATTTAACCATGAGATAAAATATGAAAGCATAAAAGGATCTTCCACACAAAAAAACAAATGTTCCAAATTATGTCAACTAGTGGAGCTGAAACTGGTGTCCATTAGTAATTGTCCAGTGGAATGTAAACACAGCCAAAATACTCCTCAAAAACATTTATCTGCTACAATATGTTGGACAATATAGTTATTGAAGGAGAATCCTATGAATAAGATCACTTTACTCACAGGTTTGCCAACCCTACGTCAGAATATCTACTATTTATTCAAAAGTTGCATTTATGTATTTATTAACTTGTACTGTGTTTTAGAATCTCTTATTATTAGCAGAAGAGCAAGATCTATTTAATATCAGCAGTTTACAGTACAACAAATGTGTACAAAGAATTCTTGTTTGCATACACAAGTGTGATTATGATAAACAGTCTATATCTACACCAGTATATGCGATCTACAAAACAGACCTGTTTCTTGTACTCAGAAACATCTGAATAAAAAAATGATAAAATTAGTTCATCATTGTGACAAGATATTTTTCACTACCAAACAGAATTATTTAACTTACTCCCATGAAAAGAGTAACAGATCTTATGTGGCAAGCTCATAAAATTTACTTCCAAAATATTAGTTAAGGAGATGGAACCGAGTCTGATAGAACTTCTGATGGTGTTCCTTCACTGGAATTCACAGAGCCGGCCTTGTTTGGAGTCCTTCGCTGTCTGAGACTTGTGGGATCAAAGTCAGGATGCCGACGAGCATGTTTGCTGGAAATCATACGTAATGTATTTAATCACAACGACAGACTCTACCACAAAATCACAGTACTTAAATTAACTCTTAAATTATAACATGAACCTCTCACTCTAATTCAATCCATCACAACTACAAAACATTTTCTATCACAAAATGCTTTAATATGCATCAATTTCATTTGTGTACAACCACACATTACTACTTTCAGTTGAAGGGTCTTACAGTCTGATGTTTGCAGAATAAAATAGATAATACTAAAACATTACCTTTCTATTAAGGGTCACTTTTAAGTTTGCTATAAGAGCCAATTAAACGTATCTTATGAAATCCATGGGTAATGCCTATGATAATGAACAGAAAATAAATGTTCATGCTTGTGAAAAAATGTACATAGTTCCACTACAGTAAAAACAAGTAATGCCTTCTGACAAGAAATCATTGTAAATGTGTTGACCTCTGCTATTGTCAGTTCACTTCATTGGGTCACCCCTCCTCCAGAGGCAACACAGTTCCCTGCAGTTACCATTGAAAACATTCAAATTCTATCAATTTGAATCTCTTACCTCTACCCAGCCTATTGCCTAGATATAGTAGTTTTCATATCAGACACAGATTATTCTTACGACTTTTCAATGAAGGCTGAAAGAAACTCTCACATTGACAACTATATTCCAAAATGCCTTCAATATTTGAGGCATAGTCTGGTATCTTCTGAAGAAAAAAAAGAAAAAGAAAAAATCTTCCTGGAAGACTACAGATTGTTGATATTTGTTACAGTTTCTTCAGAACTTCATTTTGAGTGAGTTGATCAACAAAACTTTCTCTACTGTTTACTATCTCCTTCCCCCAGTATTGGCCATCTTTGTCAATCTTCATACATATATTTCGGGCCAAATTTTTTTTAAGCCTTCTGACGTAAGTAAGTAAGAAACATTTCTTGAACAGAATGCAAGTCTTCAAAATTAAGTGTCAATGAACATACTACCTCAAGTTATTATATCACGCCACAGAAAATAATGAGGTAAAATAATAAAATAAAAATCAGTGTATGAAAAAATGTTTACTTGGGGATATTTCACTATTTCTTTAAACAAATGAAAATATTCTTTTCTTACATTTACCTTACATAATACAAATAATAAAATGCATTTTTAATAATAATTTTTAATAATTTTAATAAATAATTTTTAATAATTTGCAATCAAATAAAAATTACGTAATTGTTATTTTACACTAAGAACGTAAGTTTTTGCTGTGGAAATAGGAGGACACAAAACCCTGTATGTTAAGTTACTTAACTATTGCACACCTAGTGAGAGAAGCATAAAACCAGTTACTGTACGCTGCCTAACTAAGGATATTCTGAAAGCAAGTGAATAAGGGTGAAAAGCCATCTTATAATACTGTATTTACCTGAACTTAAGACTACTCTGAATCTACACTAATATATAAAGAGATATGGGCAATAATCTCTGAATGTAATGAACCCATATCAATAAAACTTTTGTGCTAGCTTCCTTTGAAAATCAGTACCATAGACCTTAACCTATTTTTTTAAAATCACTTTTATTTACTTTTTTAACCTACCACTACATCACAGATTCAATGATTTACAGAGTATTTCAATGTGTGACAGTTTAGCTGCAGGCCACCAGGAAATAACGAATGATATCTGACTGCATTCATCAATGCACAAAATTGAATATCTATAGGATAAGAGGACTGTTTGTTTATTTCACATTCAATAAAGCAAAATGTTGATATTTAAGAATGATTTTGACAGTTTTTCTTCACACTATTTGTAAAAGTAACTTTTTGAAAAAATTAATATTAACGGAAGTCTCTCAATACAGGATATAAAAAGTATTATGACACTTTTTACATTTTCCCATTAAAATCAGAAAATATGGGAAACTAATTTAACATTTCCCCATCTGTGAACTTCAACAAACATAATAGCATACGTAACGTGTGCACCAATGACTTAGGTCCTTCCTTTTCTTTCCTTGACCTTCTCTGTATAGCGAACTGAGGAAGCTGAGATCCCTTGAGATGACCATAAGCGCCCAGGCTTTCAGAATCAGTTTTTTAATTGTTTTAATTTTTTTTTACTTCGTTTTGTCAGTTAAATATTAACTATAAATCAATAAACAAATTACATAATGCAAAATAAACAAAAGCATCCCCAAATTAAATGTTTTCAAACATCGATATATGGTTGATGTCACATCCCCAGTTTGAGAACCCACACGAAGGAAACCATAAAATACAATTAAGCAATTATTTCACAGATAGCATTTTGCGTTTTGTCGCAGATTTCAGATATATACTACACCAACCACCATATACAATTATTAATTAACAGTTTGTAAACTTATTTTCTGGTGCAATATGAAGAAAATAGAATGTGAATCCCGAGAAATTAGGATGGTCGAAGTCCTATGTAAAGCATATGCTGGTTATACAGTTTGGAAAGAGATCTAACTTGGTAGACCCACATAGGGGGGATCAGAAGCCTAAAATTCAGTTCAGGACACAAAGAACTGATGTTGGAAATTGGTCCTTTACATACACAACAATAAAAGGACTGGGACAGGATGCCTGAGACAGTCTTTCAAGCCTTTCTTCTACGTGTTCAAAAATTTTAAAGTAAATTAATTAATGATACTTGTCAACTTTATTAATGAGTAAGTTGAACTCATTAAAAGTTATTTATTATTATTATTGTTATTATTATTATGATGACCAATATTGCTATTAAAATGCATTGCTTTATTAAATACACAATATAATCATTTTTAATTTGTGTTTCTATTGAAGTGCGGCGGTGTGTTGAGAAGTGGAGTGCAGCATAGTAAAAAGTCACGTATTAATTTGTTTCAAATATCTCTATAGGATAATTATAAGATGTGGAGTTAATATTATTATTGCCTTTAACTTCTTCTTGGCATTTTCATAATTGCTACTTCTGTCTTCCGGCGCCTAATTTTTTTTCTCTGTTCTTCCACGTATTCTAATCTGGTCGTTCCTGTCTTGGTCTTCCTCATTTTTTCCTTTCACTTGTTTGCCATTCTAATGATTTTTGGGGGGAGTCTTTTCTCGTCTATTCGCTGATGTCTGACATGTCTAACTGTCGCTGAATTGTCCAAATAAAATAAGTTCTTTCTTTCCAATTTCCTAAATATCATGTCGCAGATTTATTATTTCCTTAACCTGTTTGTTTCTAATTCTTTCCCTTGAGCTGCAATATCTAGATATTGCTGCAGCTCTTCTGAGAAAACCATTTCCAGGGCTCTCAATTTTCTTTTCTGTTGCTCAGGATGTGGCCATATTTCTGTGCCATACACTGTAACACTTTGAATCATACATTTATACATTCTAATTTTCATTTTCTTGCTTATATTTTACTTTAACAAGTCTGGTTTCACATTCCTTTCCATAATAACCCTATTTCCCTATTGTTGTTCGAAGTACTTTATGTCCTCCGTTATTATTACTTCTCCAGTTTCTATAGTCAATATGTCACGTGTACTGCCTAGAGTCCACTATACTGTTTTTTCTACGTTGAGACTCAGTCCCCATTTCTCAAAATCATCTTTTATCTTCCCAGTTGTATATTCAATATCTTTGATTGTTCTTGCACCAATCAGCACCTCACCATCACGGTAGGGTATAGAGTGTCATATTGTCATCAAATTATATTCTCATCCCAGCACATATCCTTCCCACACTTGTAACTTTTGCATTAACATGTATTTTCAAAGAGGGTAGGTGACAAACAGCATCCTCGTCATTGTCCTTTTGGAATATGAAATGTTAGGGTTATCTGTTTTCTAACTTTTCCCTTTTCATCTATATACAATTCCTTTACTGCATTTAGTAAGTTTCTATTTACATTACTTTTATTCATAACTCCCCATAACTTTATGGCTGGCACACATTCATAGGCCTTTGCATCAAGAAAGATCATATGAAGTTCTCTCCCTGTTTGCCATTTATTTTACATCGCCTGGGACTGACTAAACAGGGTATATACGTAATCCCTACATGATTTTCCCACAGGTCTTTCCATCCGTCTCTTATATATTAGTGTTATATAAGCCATTTTTTAGTCTTCTGGTATATCGCCTATCAATAATAATAATAATTGATATTATTATTATTTTTAATTAATTGAGAGTTATATTGTATTAATATCCTTAATTGAATTGATTGAATAAATTGTAGTGTTCAGGCATAGATAGCACAAACCTACCTGCAGAAATACTAATTGTATGTAAATATTTACCTAACATATAAGATATTTTCATCATTTAATTTTTGTCTGACAGTCGGGAACTGGGATATTTTACATCCCTATTTCATGGGTTATGTAGGATAGAGCAACAAGTTTCCAAATTTGGACAATTTTTGCAAAGAATTTTTTTTATCATTCTGTCTCTGTGACTGGATGCAGATTGCATACTTCTATCGTAGTGAATTTTTTCATTACCATCTCTTGCAAAATGCAAATCTGCACTTGCCTGCTGATCAAAGAGCCTGTGTGGCATCTCTGTTGATCTGTAGAACAAAATCTAAACACTGATTTTAATTCTTTTTTCAAAAGGTGTTTAACTTACTGCTACGCAATTTGTCTGGGGTCCTCTTTTTACTGGGCCATTCCAAAGTATTGGATTAGAATGCCTGATAAATACACAGTTGTTACCAAGAAGTTTACGAATACATCTAGGTATAACAGATACGTGTGGAATATATTTCCTTTGCAACAACTGCAAGTTATTTGTTGAAACTATTGACCTAATATATTCAACAATCAATTTTAAATCATGCAAGTGTGCATCCCAAATAAAATCAAAATATAAAATAACATTAGTCGATAACCTTCAAGCAAAATGTTCAAGATACGACATCAAACACTACCATTTTGCATACGAATAGTATATGCACAATAACAACATTAAATAAGTGTTTAAAATTTACTTTATCATCATTGCCAAGTATTTTCCTCCCCAACCAATACATATGACAGGGAAACTTAAATGATCTAAAATAAATTAATTTAAAAAAATAAACACTACCCATTAACAAAAAAGAAATTAGCCAAACTGTACATGAAGTTATAACAAGTAAATTAACAAAAAATAAACAAATAAAAATACCTTAGATGGTCACTTCGCATAAATTTCTTCTTACAAACTGGACAAGTAAAATTCTTCTCGCCTGTATGAGTCCGTGTATGACGAGCCAGCTCATCTGAACGTGCAAAGCGCTTTCCACAACCTTGCCAACCACATGGAAATGGACGTTCACCTGAAAAGCCACAAAAATTAAGAGTAGAGGGTGTTCTGTGTAGGCATGTAAACTTTACATCTTGAAAGATATGAATACACAGTTTCTCACTCTATGTCACTAATATCTCATTATGAAAAAAATAATCAACATTATTTCAACCATTTATGAAACACAGAAAGTTCATTCGATGGAAAACAGTTTTGATTTAACAAAACTTTACTAATGATTTTTATTTTCCATAAAATTAACTTGGACTATAAAAGCCTGATTTTCTACTGATATGAACTATCACAAGTTACAATTAAACTAAATCAATAGCAGCCCTTAGCACAAAAAAGAATTAAGAAAAGGTTTCTTCATAAGGTAATGTAAGAGTAATACATAAGAATTATCTTTTGAAATGCCAATGTTATTTCTCAAGACATGTAGGTATAATATTTTTTTAGTGTAACTGACAGTTTTCTGGATACCACCACACACACAATTTACAAGAAAAATGTGAAGACAATGAACATTTGATATCTAAATAAAAGCATCAATGTCACTTTTATTTAACTTAGGAATTGAATGTGTGTGTGTGTCAGGGGGGATCCAGAATTGAACATTCATCTCAAGGGGAGAGAGCATTGTTACAAGCTGTTAGAAGGGGCGAGGTTGAAAAAAGTTCCATTTGGCCACATACTTTTTATGGACTCTTTAAGTCATCAGAACAGAATAGCAATATGGTGCAATGTGATGTAAAAGTAAAGACTAAATAATATTTGAAATTTAGGTATAATGAATATTATGTGACACAAAATAGATCAAACATTAAATGAGTAATAATAATTCTGAATTATCCGAAAAGAAATCAGAAATCTACATGGCAATTATCAGAAGCAATATAAATGCAAAACTTATGCTTAAGTACAGGCGTCTTACACTTTTGAAACGTGACTATATTTATCAAAACTTTTAAGTTAAATGAATTTTAAGAAATGAAACCATTTTCATAAACTTAATAGATCTAATGAGTATTAATTATGCAGTGTTCATATATGACACAAATTATAAAATAGTTGTAAGGAATATAATAACCATACTAAAATTTTACAAGTACTTTTATCAAAATTACCAACCTGTGTGAGTTCGGAGATGTGCTTTCAGATGAGAGCTTTTCCCATAAACTTTATCACAACCATGAAAGACACATTTGTGAGTTTTACGGGCAATAGATCTAGGTCTATAGGAAGACAAATTTTTTCGTCCGGAGGACGCAGGTGCGTTTTCCGAAAGTTGTTCGTACTTCTCACTGAGGTCCATGTCAACTATGTTCTCACAATTTTCATCAATCATAAGCTCACCACTGTCATCAACTTCTTCAATCTGATCTTCTTGCACTGGCGGCACATTAGGCACTGGTTCTTGCTTAATACGTGTAAGATCAGTTAATATGCGTGCAACCATGTAGAGGGAAGATTCGCTTGACGTAGTGGAATTACTGTCGTCAATACAGACTGGCGCTCCCGTTCCCTTTGTTCCTTCCATTGAAACAGAAGAATGCAATAACACTGGGCAATTATAGCCCCTTTCGCGAGAAGTGCTTGGAGATCTGTGAGAAAGATCTAAAGGTGTTTGAGACCAGTTGTAATCCCTTGAATGTGACATCGCTAACAAACACTGTGCAGCAAAGTTTATATCTTGATCCATTTCGAGCAACACTGTAATAAAGAATCAAATCTGTCAAAAACCGCACACAATTCTTCAAAATAGCGCCAGTAACTGCACGTCTTGTCGTTGTTTCTTAGGTCACCGATGTCCTTTCCTTTGTTTGAAGTCACGTTGCGACTTGCCCCTCAATGCCAGCGCACATACACAGACTACAGCTACCAACACAAGCAGCCCATCACGGACCTTCCTACAATCCCCGAACTCACATACCAAAACGCCATGTGCTCGGCGGGTCATCAACCAAAGAGTAAGCATTGATCGATAGCGTAATTGAAGAAAAATAAGCGCAGCACAGAAAATTTATTCTCGTTATTAAATTTGTAATATTTAACGTTTTAAAAATTATTTCTGATGATCTGTTTATAATATGTTATATCTTAAATTTCAAAAGACAAAAAGTTTTGTAAAATGCAAGTATTCTCCTGATTGAAGCATGATCATTAGTAATGTACTAAAAACTTATTTATATTACTAACTATGTAAATAAATTAAGATAATATCGTTATTATTTAATTCAAATTTCAATTTCGAAAGTTGGTTATTGTTAATCCTTAGTTGGCAGCATACTAAATGCAAAGAAATTTTAGATATATAAAAAATATGACAATCTATCAGCGTCTAAAGTATGTCGTACGCACGAAGTACGTAGGGCCCTTGTACACTTTGCGATTGTAAATCAAATTACGGCAAGAGTATCGTCGCTGATATGCAAATTTCCAGCAATTTGTAAACACTATTGTATTTGTGGGTTAAAGTACTTAAAATGACTTCAAATTAAGTGTTACGAAACCTCAAAAATTTTATGTTATAAAGAACTTTAAATTTGCAACTTACAGTAACGCTCAAACACCGCTTTTTAAACATTTTTCCAAATTTTTCAAAGAAAATTGCCATTTAGGATCAGGTTTTACTGTTCTTTATTAATCTTAAAATAATTGTTCCCCTCTACAGTTAAGAAACCAAAAAATTAAGGAAATGCAAAAAATGTGCTTTGGGCGGCGATAGATGTCAGCAGGCAAGAATAAGTGACAAGTTCGAATAGCTAACCGAGACCAAAAGAAATAGAAAACTAATATGAGAAAGTTTGTGCCATTCTGTAGCATCACAAGTTCCCTCTTCTGACACGTTTGCCTCTCTTTTGTCTGAGTTATCTCGTGGCTCACGAGCGAAGTCGTTTGCCTCTCACCAAGTTTCGATTCCTGGACAATCTCATTTGTAATTTGTACCAACAAAATGAGTTTGACTATTTCACAGGGGCTAGTTCAACCACTGTGAAGTGTGCTAAACCCTACCCCTATCCTAATTCCTTCCCAATTCTGGCCGCTGGGTAGTGATGCAAGAGCGCATAGTAGGAAGGGCGTACGCAGAGGTGCTACCTGCCAGTGCTCTTGACAACTGACTGCGACGAAATGTGACATATAAAGACAGTTATTACAATTATTACTATTTATTAATGCAGGGTTATTCATTCCTAAAGCGCACTAGTTAATGGAGGATTACTCTCAAGCACAAGACTCTCAACGCCCCTCAAGAGGCTTGGAGACGCGCTGCATCCATAGAAACATTTTTTTTAAGCACACCAGCGCCCATATTTTTGTTGCAATATCTGTTTAACATTGTGTTGTTTTTTTATTTGTCTTTGCGTATTCGAAAGTTGATTTAATACGATTTTTACACTTTTCTATGTGATATCGTTCGCATTTATGTCCACATAGTTCGCATAAACTTCAGTTTGGTTCGTGATACACTTTGTTATTGCATTGGAGGTGGTGGTATCAGTGTACTTGCAATTTGGTGAAAACTCTTTTTTCGAAGTTGGCTGCTGTCCAATTCCGGTCTATCATTTCGTCTGCTGCAAAGAATCCCGGCCAGATCTCTTTCCTTTTTTGATTTAGTTTTAAGAGTTTAATCAGTAACCACTTGCGAATGGGTAGAACCAGAAATTAAAAACAAATTAACCAGAAAAATTAGCAAGGAGGAAATTTAAAAAAAGGACAATGTGCAAGAAATAGAAAGAACCAGTGAAAAGGGAGACCCAAATAAGACCATAAGTAAAAGCAAGCGAAAATTTGTTTCGCTAACGAATTTTACAAGAAAAGGAAACAAGTCTCTGCATGAGGTGAATCAGAACCCTGAGGACAAATAAAAACTTGAAGAATTCGCAATTGATCGGAGACAATATAAGAAACTGATAAAAGAAAACAAAAAGAGCTTTTGGCTAAAGGAAGGCGAGATGACAGTACAAGAAGCAGGAAAAGACTTTTACATCGAATTACGGCCCAGAAAATAGCTGTATATCCACTACATTGCGAAGAGGGACACGGGAGTCCACTTTGTCAATTTTTTTTTATGAAAAAGAACATGAAAGCCCATTAAACGCATGACAGAACAAAGAAACAATCACATAATAAGCATTTTCATACACAGAAGTGGAGAGAGAAATCAAGAAGAAGAGAAAAAGAAGTCTGTCGAAGAAGGCGAAACAGCTGCCCGCTGTCACTCCTTTAAACGTCCTCATTCCCATTAACTTGGTGTGTAATTGCTTCCACTTACTTGTGGCACACTTCTGTTTTCTGTCCTGTTGGCCAATCTTCGTATCGGTCAACTCTTGTGTTTCCGACCCCGGCGCTATTAAGTTGCGAGGGCTAGGGAGTCGTTTCTATTTTACTCCTCTATTCTATTTTCCCCTCTTTTCCCGTCCATTCCCTTCGGGAAGGGTTAGGCAACCCCGAAGAAAAAACCCAAGCTGGAAGGTCCTTCAGGATAAACTTTTGCGGTGCAGGGTATCGGAACCGATGGTAGAGAGAGAGTAGGTCCCCGGCTGTCGTGGAAAGGGAAGCAGCTGAAGTGAAAGCACAGCAAGTAATGATACAGAATAACATAGTAGCCTTAATGTTAGCAGACTAATATGAACTGGACCACAATTGTAAGAATGGTGATGAACATCCTTAAAGAAAAGGCAGGATATAAAGTAGAATGTAAGAACCAGCAACCAGCCAATCCCCCACGCAAAGTAATCTCACGACGATTTCCACGTGGGAGGAATCAAGGCTCTGAAGAAAAGGAGGTTAGGTTTTAGGTTTATTTATTGGTTAATTTTATTAGGAAGTCCGACATAACAGGCATCAGCCAGTAAAAGCCTATAAAAGATTTCCCCTTCCTGAAAGATTCTAATAATAATAATAATAATAATAATAATAATAATAATAATAATAATAATAATAATAATATTAATAATGCGGCAACTAATAAGCGTGACGGAGAAGTTCACTGACGACATCAAGATCAAATTCGATGTAGGAGAATGAATATAATTCGGAGTCATATGAAAGTTATACATTTGGAAAATGATAATGAACCAAATATTACCTTAATGGAGCCCCATGAAGCTTGCAAATACTTGGGTTTCTAACAGTCACTCCGAATCAAACACACTGCCACTAAGAACATACGATCAACTGAGGTGTGTAAACTATTGCATGGACTCTTAAGAACTCAACTCTCTGCTACAAAATTTGTGCAGGCCATCAATTCATTTGATATTCCAGTGTTGACATACTCCTTTGGCGTTATTAAATGGAGCAATACCGACCTCGACAACCTCCAGAGGACAATTCGAACGGCTATGACTCAACGCCGAAAACATCATCCCCATTGAAGTATTGAGCGTTTTACCCTTCCAAGATCACAGGGAGGGTAAGGTGTTGTAGATCTCATAAATCTACACAGCCCTCAAATTTCATCACTCAGAAGATACTTCTTGGAATATTGTGGGAGAGTGCAGTAAGCAGTGAGCGCAATTGATAACTATAATTCTCTGAACTTCTAAAAGATTGATCCGCCTGTTCAGCCAATCACTGAAACTGAAGAGAAGATAACCTCATGGAATGCGAAGGCACTGCACAGAAGGTACTTACTACCTCTATATACCCCCATGATCTGAGTAAACCAGAAGTAATTTTTGCGTCGCACGCATAGCTCCATGGGAATCTCTTTCCGGAGACAGAAGCCTACATGAATCATGATAACTAACCAGGACTAAGTGGTGGCAACTTTGAACTATAGAAAACACATTCTGAGAAATTCGGCCATCCATTCCGACTCATGTAGAAGATGTGAGGCCGCAAGCGAAACTATGCAACATGTGATGAATTGGCGAAGCAGTTCCACCAATTATCAGTAACGAAAACGGGCTTACTCGTTACTTCCGTGCCTTATTATAAATGCCTCAGAACATGCTTGAAAGTAGTGAGTGCTTTCTCTATTGGGATCGCTCCACTATCACTGACAGACAAGTCGGCGGCAATAATCCCGATATTAACCGCGCACATTTTCTTGAGCCCTCGCTTCGCTAGTTGCGCGAGGAGTTATGTTTATTTTGACGAACGGAATTTTGTATCAAATTTGTAGGTTGTTTTTCGATACAAGGTATTTTCTATTACACGGGAGCGAACATTTCTGGTTATCATATTTCGTCTACAACGCTCGTTGCTTATTTTATTCTTCATTCAACTAATGTGGGGAAAGGAGTGGGGGTACGTATTCCGGGGATCAAGAAAACGTGCGCGTATAATATAACTTACATCGATCGAAATCATCAGCAGGTTTTCCTTATCGATGTGTCAATACCCAAGACCCACAACATATCGGCAAAACTTCAGCAAAGTGTCAACTGTTCCTATAAAAATATCAGACACAGGAGTGATCTCGCAAATGACACTTTGAACACTAGAGTGACTTCACTTTGATGCCAGAAATATATACAATATGCAGAAGTCACTCATCTTGAATAAATACATGCCATATTGTTAGAAGCCACCTGAATTTTCAATAAAGCAACTGTACACTTGGTCATCATTCTTGAGAGTGGTTGACATACCGATCAGTAAAAACTGTGAAGAAAAAAAATATTATTATAATAAACTTCGATTCAAACATTGTTCATTGTCACTTCAGTTAGTGACGCTGTCCAATCGGGAGCTAAATGTCACCATTGTCGAGCTCTCGATTGGAGGGCAGCATTACAGCTGATCAAGTGTCAACCGTGTCAACGCAACTGTTGTGCAACACTATTTGTAGCAGAGTCCAAAGCGATCGTGACGCTTTTAGTTCAGACATCTGCCACGACAATGAAAAGCTGCAGGAAGGAAGCTGGAGCTCTTATATATTCTCTGCTGGAGTCTACATGCTAATAGGTGTCTATAATTTTATCGGGTAAAGTGGTGTGCCATTGTAAATTAGTGATATTCTGGTTACAATCTTCCTACGACTGTGATCGTTATAGTGGACAGTAACTAATTCCATCGTTTGTGTGGTGAATATCAATGGAACAAAACATTTTCAAATTTCAAAACTTGGTAAAAGTTGAGACTGATACTGTTTAGTAATATTTCGAAATGTCTCCTTTGCACGGTGAAGCCGTTAATTCTTCAGAATTAGTGACTACAGATTCGGCTATTTCTCCGATTCCTGTACCATCACAACCACTTCAAAATGAACGCACCCCTGTGGATGAACAAATAAAGCACCACCACCAGCAGCAACAACAGCAGAATCATGGCAAAGTTCCCCAAGATTTGAAATATAGTGCATTGGATTATGTGTTTTGGAAGGTGGTGGGCGAAGGAAGTTTTTCAACTGTATTTTTGGCCACAGACATTCGCCTTGACAGGGAGTTTGCCATCAAAGTATGCGAGAAGAAACATATCGTTAAAGAAAGAAAAGTTGAATATGTGAAACGAGAAAAAGAGGTTTTGAGTATTATTAATTCACGTATGTGTACGACTTGCCCATTTTTTGTGAAGCTTTACCATACATTTCATGATAAATATCGCCTGTATTTTGTTTTATCGTATGCAAGCAATGGAGACTTACTTCCATACATAAATGGAAAGAAGTTCAATGAGAAATGTGTGCAATTCTATGCTGCTGAAATACTCAGAGCTTTGGAGCACATGCATCGCCTGGGAATTATTCATCGAGATCTAAAACCAGAAAACATTTTATTGAATGAGAATATGCATATACTTCTCACAGATTTTGGATCGGCAAAAATACTTGAAAATCAAACCTTGGAAAGTGAAGGTAAGATTATTTGTATAATGGATAAAGGAGTGCGCACGAAAGTGCATTAAAATGTAATGAAAGTTCTTTGATGTATTCTGTTCCTATGTTAGTTCTTTGCTTGTGTCTTTGAATATTATATCGTTCACACTGTTTACCACACAGGGAGCACAAGCAGTCTTCTTTCACTTTGTGCTGATGTGAGGTTCCGCAGATTTTGTGATGAAATCCACGAGTCGCCAGTCTTGTGATCATGTGTCTTAATTCCTGATTTGTTTCTGCCCATTTTCTTTTCATCATGACGTCTGTTGAGTAAAATTCTGGCCATATTTCTCTTCTTTTCTTTTTTCTTTCTTCTAGAACTTGTGTACTTTGCCTGGTGGATGGTAGTAGTAATTTGTATCTAAGTCCTCAATGTAGAATGGTTCTCTGGTCAGTACATATACTAATCTTGATTATGTGTCCTGTGGAAGACACAGGACTCTCTTCAGGTATCTTCCCTATGTTTTCTCTATGGACCTTAGATCAGCTATTGATAGATTTTTCCCGTATTAATTGTATTCCATATGTTATGATTGTGCCAATGAGTACATGAAATATTTTGATTGCTGATTCTAGTGACAGTTTATGGTTACTTTTATTGAGCACATGGCTCTAATCGCCATTGCTGCTTTTTGTCTGATATGAATTTTGAATGAGCTGCCTGTTGTGTGGAGCGTTATTCCTAAACATCTATTGTCTTGTTGTAATATTGAGCTATTTCAAGATATTTGTTCTTGAATTTTATTTTCTCACTTGCTGCTTTTCCTCCTTTTTGAAAGGTCATCTGCACTGTCTTGCTTTTATTGATTTGGAGGTAGTTTTCTTCTGCCCATGCTCGTAAATTATCTATGGCTTGTTGGAGGCTTGTCAGGCTGCGTGAACAAAAGCACTGTATCATCTGCATACATGTATAGGGTTGTTTCCTGATTGTGCTCTTTTATCCTTATATCTGTGGTTAGTATGTTAAACAGAATGGGGCTTATTGGGTCCCCCTGCATCACTCAATTTGTTCAAACGATGTCTTTAGAGAAACAAACTCCATCATATATGTTTACTTTGTTGTAAACCAGAACATTCTCTAGTATCCTTGTGATGTGCGTTTCTCCTGTCGTGTGTGACCTTTTCCAGTACCCTTTTTCTGTTCAGGACGTCAAAATGCCTTGCGTAGTATTATCCTTTTGGCTGTTTCAGGGCTTCTTCTACTTCGTCTAATAAATTACCGATCGCCTAGTGCCTTTCCCAATTTCCTGAAACCGTATTGATGTTTCGGTTTTAGGTGGTCTGTCTCTTTCACAAGTCTCTCCATGATTAGTTTTGAGAATATTTTGAAATCATTGTTTTCAAGTGCAATTCCCCTGTAAGAGTTGGGGTCAGCTCGTACCCTTTTCCTTTGCATAATATTTTTATGGTTGATTTTCTCTGTGAGTGATTGGTTCTTCTATGGTTGATTTCCAGTATTTCTCAGTTTTCCATGCATTTATTTATCTCTGTCCACGTTCCCATTAACTGATTTTTCTGTAGCTTTGATATGTTCATTGTATATTCCATTTGGTCCTGCTGCTTTCTTGTTTTTCATTTTCATTATTATTTGTTTTACTTCTTCTTTAGTTAATTGAACAACGTTTTCGGTACCTGGGTTTGGGATTTTGGTGCCTACGTGTGGTTGTGTGTTGTGCGTTTAGGATGTCTGTGAAGTGTTTTTTTCATGTGCTCATTTTAATTGTTGTGCTTTGCATATTTCATTTGCAGGGCAGTGCAATAAATGGGTCTCCTGATGCATCCTCCGCTATTTGTATCGCTTCTTTTTCTTTGTGTGGTGTTTTTTTCCTTTCAGTAATTTCTTGCATTCTCTCCTCTTTTTTGAGTAGTCTTTGATTGAGATACAATTTTTGGCCTTGTGTTTTTCTTTCAAGGTTATTTTGTGTTGCTTGTAGCACTCCTTGTTAATCCAAGGTTGTGCTTTTCTCTATTTGTAGGGGGCAGCTGAAAACACGAGGGCCTCATTCAGTATAATGGCAGCTGCTCTCAGGCTCTCTTATTTCTTTTTGAATTTGTATAGTTTTAGAACTTACGGTTTCCTGGGTTTCTTTGTTGATTTTCCTTGGAAGTCTTCAATTTGTAGTGCCTGTATGAAGTTGTGGTCCTGATCTTTTCAGTATTAATGTAGTTTTAATCGGTATATGCTTTCTGAGAGGTGTGATTGTTGATGTCCATAGTGCCTCTTGAGTTTTGGGTATTGGTGTGTTGTGCTGGAGCCATTTTGAGCGAAGAATGTCTTGAAATCATTTCTGTTTCCTACTTTAAAGCCCTGTTCTGCCATTAGATCTATTACTGTTTTGATCTTATGATCAGGTTTATCCAGTCTGCAGTTGAGATCTCCTGTGATAATAAGATTATTTGTAATTAGTAGAGATCCACCCCCCTCCCTCTCATGTGATAGTGAATACTCAAAGAAACTTAAACCCCCTACTCTGAATTGATGTGGAGAATAGTACCTTTCTTAAGCCCACCTTTACCCTTTCTTAAGGTCTATCGTGAATCAAAGGCATGCCTCAAAAAAGTGTTGCTGAGGAATTATGTATGTGTATTCGTTTACATACAGTGGCTTACACTTTGATGAAAATAGGGAAGTTCCTTATATTTGGAGAGGTTTGAAATTTATTTAAGTCAGGAGTGTTGGTTTGATTGCAAGTGTGTGTGTGTGTGTGTGTGTGTGTGTGTGTGTGTGTGTGGGAGTGTGTGTGTGTGTGTGTGGGAGTGTGTGTGTGTGTGTGTGGGAGTGTGTCAGAAATGTAAGAAAAGAAGTTCCAGTTCCAAAAATGGGATATTGGTTGTATGACTGATTAGGATATTTTGTCATGAGATTTGAGTGATTATTTAGTGCAAACATGTTTCTGTTAGTTTTTTGCACAGATTAATTAACCTAATGTTATTGTTTGTTTGAAAGGTTACAAACTATTGACATGTAACTAGGAGATAGTAACTGCATATAGTCTTACTAAAATTGTCCACAAAATGAATTCTGTGAAACATATTAAAATAAATGTGTCCTTTTATGAATGTGTTATAATTTATATCAGAACTGAACACCACCACAATTTTGTAGCAGAAAGTAGGTTAGTACATGGTTAATCCCAGAAGGACAAATATGACCAAGATTTTCTCGTTTTTGAAATGTGAGCAATTGACAAGTCCCATTCATGGGCTGTGGGATCATTGCCTACTTGGGCTAACCTTCTAACTTTATTTATGGGCTGCAGAACTTGAGAATTGGAGCTTTAATCAAGGTAAAACCTCTATATTTAGACATCATTGTAAAAGATGAACCTAATAACATAGGAAATGAGGAGGTAAGTGTCAGAAAATGGGAAGAATTGCAAAAGAAAAATGAAGTTATTGCAATGATTGTATTCATGATGTAGCAAGAACAAGTGATGGCTTATAGGGTTATTACTAGAGCAACCCTTGTAGGAATTATTGAAATGAAAATATGAAGGAGTAGAGCTACAAGAGGTTGACTCATTTAAAAATTAAGTTAGTCAAAGTAGACAAGAATGATAATAAAAGAATTAAGGTTTGTTTTTTTTTTAAATAAGTGTGCAATCACTAGCAAATTGTAATAGGTCTATTGGCAATGAAAATCAAAAGGATGAGCTAGGTCTTTCCATGTAGAAAGATTGAATAAACCAAAATGCCTGCTATATTCAAATCTGATTATGGTATATGAGGTAATAAGGAATAATCTTAGATGTGATATGAAGGTTTGTTTACTACATTAAATAGTGAATGTGATGTTGCAGCTTACAAAGAGAAGGAAAGAATGAAATTCAGTTGCTATAACTGGAAAAAGTAGAGCATTAGCAAAGAATTGCTAAAATAAAATAAGAAATTGAAATAATTGGACTAGCGAGCTTGATGTATCGAAGAATAACCATAGGAATGATAATAATAATAATTCACAAGTGTGGTACAAGTAGAAACCTTATTCACATGGATGCTATAAAAAAAGCAATGAGAACTAGGAACTGAAAGAATCAAAATCAGACAGTTGAAATTTCGACTGCAGAAATAGGAAGAAAAATATTTTCAGACTATAGGGAAAATGTAAAAGGTTTTACATGAATGACAAAGATCTTGTAAAAGTTAACATTAAAGATATAATATTTCTTCCAGATTTAGAATGGAACATGCAGTCTGTAGTGGGTCTAGTGGAAAGAATCAAAACTATTGTTTTGGATATAAACAGTGTGTGAATCTTGTGATACGGAAAATAAAAATCTAATCACAACGGGATCATTTGAAAAAGATGTTTTTATTCTGTGAATAGGAAGAAATAAAAAAGAAGAAAACAAGAGTGAAGTATGTTTTAGCATAAATGGATTGACCAGAAATTTATGGTACCTCAGTTTACAGAACATCAATTACAAATATATTATGAAGATGCTGTGAGGAGCCTCAATAACTTTACATGGATATTGTGGAGCTTGCATGCAAGGTACGTTTTCAGAGTTAACATTTCCTGAAGTAATTCAAGAGAAGACTACCAGAATACAAGAACGTATTCATTGTTATTGATGTGAACCGAGGTCTGAAAAATCTATTGCTGCAAGTTGTTATGTGATGGTAATAGTTCACGGATTTAGAACAATTCTTAGTTGATTTTTGAATAGGAAATGTAAGAGTATTAATTTCATTAGAAAATTTTATAGAAAGGCATTAGAATGAAACTATACAATGTGTCAGTTGCTTACGTTCAGATAACGCTACTGGATTTGTCAATAAATAATTAATAGAATATTGTAGTAAGAGAGGAATAAACTTGAGAGAATTGCTGCATAATCACCCCAAAGCAATGGAATTGCAAAAGAGCAAATAGGACTATAATTGATACAACTAGAAATCGTTTAAAGCCTTGTTAAAAGAACTAAAAACTTTTGGGCAGAGACAGCTCATTCAGGAGCTTGCACACATACGCAAATTTTTCACCAATCAAGAAGACGAGTAAGGTACCAATGGGCATTTGGATCTAAGATGTACCATTTGCAAGTAACCTTCTGTCATACATTTGAAAGTATTTGGTTGTACGGTATTTTACAAAATCAAAAATGTAAACAGAAAGAAATTTAACGAAAAATTGAATATTGCAATCTTTATTGATTATTCAAGAGATCAAAAAGATCACCATATGGATGATCAGATAGACCATAAAGTTCACCAGAGCAGAGATGTTTTTAATGAGGAACAAAAATGTTATAATAACCTCTATGTTCCTCACAAATAAAACAATTGAAAAACATGAGTGATTACAAAACCTTGGAAGTTGGGAATAAACCTAGAGATGAGATGAAAGCAAATAGGTTTTTAAAAAGAAGGGAAATGGCAGCAGTATTAAGTATAAAGCTGAGTTGGTTGCTGATGGTTCAAGACAGAAGATTGACATTGATTAGTACAATTTGTACAGTCCTGTCATGAAACACTCAAATTACTCTTACTCTTGCTACAATAAGAGATTATGAAATGAAATGAAATTCATTGACATGGAAACTGCTTGTCTCGATGGTAAGTTGCAGAGAAATGTTTACACGTATCCTCCAGAAAGGGTCAATGTTGCGGAAGATAAAGTATTATCATTGAAAAATACTTCATATGGTTTATCAGGGGCAGGTTGTTGCTGGAATTAAAGGTTTATGTAAAATAAAAAGGTTATGTGGGTTGAAATCTGGTAAAAATGATCCATTCATGTATTTAAGAGTTTGGATTCTTGGTATTCAGGTTCTACGTCAATAGCGTAATTGCAATGAAGAAATAATTGACAAATTGAATGGAAAATTAAAGACAGTGTTAACACAATAAATAAATAAAGATGTTGTCTGGTGTCAATACCTTTTATTCAGCTTAGGATCGTCAGAACTTTGTTTTCGGCCCGGAAGCGGCATGACCTCTGAGGATGATCGCTATGCGATCAAAACGATCATAAGCTTTGATACCAGGCAACCTCTTTATTTATTTATCATAATCAAAAGTTATCTACCTCACCAGCGATCTAATTAAGTGTTAACAATTTAAAGAAATTTATGAAAACAGTATTTTTTCAAGCTGAAGTTAAAAAAATTGACTGTTTTCTTTGAAATCAATCAAAATGTTTCAATAATATCTTGGAAAGAGATTTGTGACGGAATCTTGTAGTTCTGTCCTCCTCCTGGAGTAATTGGTGCAAAATGAGATGAGTGCAAAGAATCCACAAAGGTAGATAAGAATTTGTATCAAGAAATATATGGGTGTATTGGATTCTTAGTAACTGCAACAAGGTCTAATTTAGTGTATACCTAGAGGAAATTGTCACAATATTCAAAGGACTATAGGAAAATACATTTTCAAGCTTTGAAGAAAATTCTAAGATATTTACAGGGGGATGAAGAACATAAATTTGAAGATAGACAACATATCAGAAGTCTTGAATTTAGTTCAGGTGCTTGTTGGTGGACTGCAAGTGATTCCAAACGTTTGGCTGATTATATTGTAAAGATAAAAAATTCACAAGTCAATTGAAAAAGCAAAAAATAAGAATCTTGTCTTCTATGGAGTCAGAGTTGGTCAAGATATGTGACAGATTGTAAAGGGCATTGGTTGGAAATGCTTGGATAATGAAATATAGTTGAGCATCAAATAAAAATGAGTATGTGCAGCAAGTTGGTAATTTATGGACTTGTAATTTTACAAGTATCTCCCACTAGCGAGGCAACGCTCGAGCCAGGACATGGTCTTAGCTCCATGTGTGGTAGTATAGTGCATGTTAGTGGAAGTGTGTATAAGGGGTGAGGATAGGACAAAGAAGAGGCAGGAAAGATGATGTGTAGCCTGTGGCCCATTTGTTAAGGTACTGCTCCGGCATTACCCGATGTTGATCTGAGAAACCACGGAACACTACTGATCAGAGCAGATCAGCCTTCCACTCGCTAGCATTCTCCTCCAGACAGCGACTGAATTCGACCTAGCTGACAAGCTAGAGTGGAAAATCCTGCCGTCGTCGGAACTCGAACTTAGGACCTCCCAATCAGAGGGACTGCAGTGACATCAGTTAGTTGATGTCCTGAGCCATCTCTTCTAATAGAATTAATACAGATCTCACAGTTTTGGAAGGCTGTAGGAGTTACAAGCATTGCCACACTTTCTGTTTCGAGGTCACTAAAACTGAAGAATATACTCATTAGTTGAACGTTTTTGGAGTTCAGTAAAGCACTAATTGTGTAGGTGTAGCATTCCAAATCATTCAAGTTACGTATTGTTAAAAGAAATTTCTGAAGTGTATGACAGCAAAACCATAATATGGATCAGTCATTTATTTTATATAATTATGGCAATGCGTTAAAATTATCATCCCTACAAACAAATTCTACGTAAGTTTTACGTTCATAACACTAAAACATCATATTATGCTCTTCAGCCTGGAATTTTCTTCATTACTGCGTGAGACCTTTGTGTATGCTTAGTTCTTTATTCAATGCATAAATTCTTCGTGATCTAGTATAGTGTGATTCAGTGGATGAAATATTGTTTCACATGTGTAATCTCATAAGTGACTGCAAATTTTGGATATTTGATTTTGTTTTAAGGGTTAAAATCCATCAAATGACAAATGAAAAATAATAATAATAATAATAATAAATAATTAAAATAATTAATAATAATAATAATTAAAATAATTAATAATAATAATAATTAAAATAATTAATAATAATAATTAAAATAATAATAATTAATAATGATAAGAATGATGATGATGATAATAATGATAATAATAATGATGATGATGATAATGATAATAATAATCATCACGCATACCTTAGCAAGAAATCTCGCAAATGTGGAAGCCGGACCTTCTCATTTTCTCCCACACCAATTTGAAAGGATAAATATGTTAGTTACTCATGTTTTTTTTAAAAAAATTTAATACTTAATTTAAGGATCTGAATTGTAGATACTGCACCCCATAGAGTGGGGTGCAGAAGAGTCAAAAGGCATTAATAGTTCCCATGAGATCACATTTTGTAGATTATAGATGAGCAACATAGTTGTAGCTGCAGGCCCTAGAAATCTAATTTTTAAGCCATGTATTGCGTTTGCACCTGCCTGAATTACACATGTTCAACAAATATTAATATTTGTAAAATTAAAGTGCAATTCATCACCTTTCTGTGAGTTTTTCTTTGGACACCTACTTTATTCAGATTGGTTGAGCATGTAGGCAATAATTTCTTCTATTGTTTGTTTATAATTATGTTACCATGTCTGTGAATTGCTGGATGTAAAGGAGGCTTGTACGAGTGTAATAACCTACAAGTTAGTTCACAGGTGCAGGAGGGAGTCAGTTGTTTTCAGCATTAACCTAACTGTGTGAAAATAAATGTTCATCTACCCAGTAAAAAGAATTAAAAGAGAGTTATAAAAGCATTTATTTTATTGTAGGCTTGCACCCCAATCCCTGGTGTGAAACCTCAAAACTTTTACAATACATTTTTAATATTGATTAAAACTATTCTTGAGTAAGGTAATAGATGAATAATTACTTCACTTGATTTTTCATTTATAAATCCCACAAAGACTTTAAAATATTTTTTAATTGTTACTGAGAATTATTTCACCATCACTTCAGGAGCCTTCAGTTACATTGGTAGGGCAATTTTCTCAAACCACTTGGCTTTTAATTTTCATCTTTGAGAGTAAGGTTCCCTAGAGGCAGAAGTCCATATGGTCACACAGTGAGGCCATTGGTTAACTTTCCAGTAGTATATCATTTCTTTTCACAGAAAATGTGGATTAAAGTTGTCCAGCAAAACTCTTCTAATACTGTTGGGAAACACAAAAAGTTTAAGTGTAAATCAGCTCCAAACATAACTTCCTAATAACCAAATAAATGATTAATCCAGAATGCAATTAACAAATATGCAGTAGTATATTTTGTGTGTTATAAATACTATCGCTTTCTTACTGTTACTTTTTCCCTTCCAGATAAATCACTTCCTAACCATCGTTCCCGTTCTGGAAGTTTTGTTGGAACAGCACAGTATGTGTCTCCAGAGCTTTTGAATGAGCAAAGTGTGTCATTTGCCTCTGACTTTTGGGCACTGGGATGTATTATTTATCAGATGGTTGAAGGTCATCCTCCGTTTTGTGGAAGGAGTGAAGCTGAAATTTTTCAAAAAATCAGGAAATTAGAATTGAACTTTAAGGATACTTTTGAGCCCAAAACTAAAGATATAGTACTGAAATTGTTAGTCCTAGATGCTTCCTCAAGACTTGGTGCCTTGGATAGAGGTCAGTATGATTCTGTGCGCTCCCATAGTTTTTTCTTGGGAGTTAATTTTGAATGTCTTTATCAGAAGACACCTCCATTACAACCTCTGTGTCCAATAAGAGAAACTGTTAGACTTGATCCTAAGAATTCCTCAGTGTGTCCTGGTCTCGACAACAAACAATTATCTAGATTGTTGGGCTTAACTCTCTACGATGGTGTATCAGCTGAAAAAAATAAAAATTATGGTAAAATAAGCATTGCTTCAATCCTGAGTTCTCCTGAAGAAATTAGTGGTAGACTTCATGAACAGACCCAACACAATGAGTGGCATTTGTTAGTTGAAGGAAATCTAATTCTCCGACATGGACTTGTGTTTGAAAAGAAGGGACTGTGGCAAAAAAAACGGTTACTTTTTTTAACCACAGGACCGCATTTATATTATGCTGATCCTATTAACAGAGTTTTAAAGGGAGAAGTTTCTTGGAGCTCAGAATTACATGAAGAAGCAAAAAATTTCAAAACCTTTTTCGTTCATACTCCAGAGCGCACATTTCGCTGGGATGATCCTGAAGGAAATGCTCTTGTATGGTGTGAAGCCATAAAACAAGTAAGATCGCATTTATATGGAAGTACTAGTAGTAGTAGGTTCAACCAGTGATTTCCTCTCAACAGATATTTAAAGAATGTTTCTTTCATTCATTTATTTATGTAAATGTTTTATGTGATCTCTTTGTTTCCCTCACAATGAAAAAAGATACTTCAATAATTTATTTTTAATATTATTTAATTATATGAAAAAAAGTAGCATATAGGATATTTCAAGTAATGTATGCCTATGTTTGCAGAATTAGTCGCTCTGGATGTAGTACTGTTGTAACTTAAGGTTCTGTTAAATAATTTTCTTGACTTTGATTAGTTGAAAGTTATTGCAAGCTCTAAATTTCCATGGGAAATCATATTGGACTTATATTTTGTATTATAATAGTAACTGAATAAATCATGTTACTTTCTGTTTTCGAAGAGTGTTGATGTCACTGATCTGTGATCTGCTTTCAACTGTGTTTACCGAAAAATTTAAAACTTGTTTTCTTATTCTCCTTCTTTCCATGATAAAAAATGGAAAAAAGTAATTGAGGGCAGATTAAAATAATATGGAGTTGGATATCATAAAATGTGAAAGAAAAAACATTGAACCAGACAACCTGTGATGGAAAGGATAGTTTGGCAATGTGGCAATGAGGTACAAATAATAATTTATTCATTTGGATTCTCTGCATTAGCCAGAGTTGAGAAATGTCGATGGTATAGTAACTTAAAAGGTATCAAGAAAATTATCACACTTTCAATAGTGAAGAATAGTATTTATTTATTCCGAGTTGATATACAATTACTTATTAAATGACTAAAGTGCATTTACAGTTTGTGGCCTTAATGCAATTTTAGTACAAATGTTATTGTCCTTTCTATGCAAAGAATTATTTAATTCCTAATTCGGGTACAGCTTGACAGTGGTTTCATGTTGTTGCCGTATGAAATCTTCACTTAACTAATTGTGCAGTTCATTCCTTTACCACAGTTTCCATAGTTCAGCCTCACTGTTGGAAGAAGGGCTCACACGAGCTGAACTTGTCATAAATGTTTGTTTAATTGTCTTGTTTTCCTCTTTCAAATTATCCATTTCTATTATAGTTAATAATTTCTTTACTTCAATAAAAAACAATTACCATCTGTATCTTTCAAATAGCTTTCAAAATAATGTTTTGCATAAGTGGTAATTTAGATATTAGCATTCAGTAGTGTTCTTCATTAAGTAATTGAGCTCCATTACTATTTAAGAGTTGCTGTGAATTTTGTGTCTGTATTTGAAATACTAACTTCTGATTTCTACATTTTTTACTATATGTTCAAAAGACGTATTAGCTCTCTGTGTTGAATATTAAATGTTTTGAATTTTTCCTGCACATCTCAATATTTCTTTCTCAAACATTCCTTGTAAGGGGTCGTTCATAAATTATGTAATGCCAAACATGGGGGAGGGGGTGTGAGGCAGCGTTAACGTGTTACATAGAGGTAGTTAGCTTAATGTTATGTAAAACTTTTTTTTTTTAACATTTGTGAAAATAATTTATTTTGTCATTCTTGTACTGAAGTATAAAAATTAACTGTACAATTTCTAAGAAACTATTTAAAACTGATCTATATTCTAGAATCCAATTAAATTGGCATTGTACACACATTCCCTGAGGGACGTCAATGAGGGCGAGTGAACGGATTTGTTGTCAAACATTTTCATTCTATGCGTTTTTCCTTCACCCAAAAATTGTTCCCAATCTTTTTCATTCTATCCAATTGTTAGGTGTAGACAATTGATTCTGACTTAAACACAAATTTGTAAAACACAAGTAAAATTAATACAAATTGTTTTTCCTGTTATATAATTTATTTTTACTTTTTGTAAATGGGAGAGGGGTGTTGTTGCAAGTGTTACATAATTTATGGATGGCCCCTAATCTAATGAATGAAATTCCGGAAATTGTTCTTTCTCACTGCAAAAACATGTGTTTCATATTGAGATTGTATCTGTATGCGATTTGTTTATTCGAGATTTCAGTGGTAAATTTTCAAAATCATTGATAAGTTATGTTAACTACATTTAGAAGAAAATTTAAAATTATTATTATCATTATCATCATGCATAGTAATGTTATTTAAGTACTTATGACAAGTAGTACTGTAATTGATGAGTGCCAAGTTCTTAGGGATTGTATGTGTTCTTTGTGTTTTATGCTGTAAATATTTTACTTACAGATTATTCTGTATGATATAAGTGATGTAAGTTATACGCTGAATCAAGGTACAAATCATTGAACTGTTTGGTGAATGAAAATGTGTACTTATCCATTGAACAGATGTTTTTAATGTAAGAATGTATTTTATTTGTATTGTTTTGTATTTAAAATATCTCATTTACCCCTTGGGGTGGAGCACTAGTTCCAATCTGCCACCACTAATTTTTATCTGTGATTGTTGTTGCAACACCAAGTATCGGCTTTAACAATTTCTCAATCTTTCCAACAATTCTATTAGTAAGGTTTTTGATAAATCAAAAAGCGTTTGATGATAAATTTGAGTTTGTTAGTAACTGGGTTAGATTTGCAATTTCGCTATGACTCTAGTAATAAAATACTTTTAATATTAATAAAGCCGTGCAAATTAATCCAATAATTTTTAATTATTTATTGGCCTACTATAACCAAATTAAATTAATCCACCAGAGGTTTTCATTCTCAATTACTAGGTGTATTATACAGAAATTACATTTAATATCACTTCTGACAAAGTTGAAGAGATAGAAAAATAATAATCAGAAAAGAGGATGTTGCATTATTTTTGGGAGATCTCTGAACAAAGTTATGCCAATAATAATATGTAGTACTATTTAGCTATGTGGTAAATAGCTGTATAGTTACTTTATTACCTATAGTATGTTGCATCTATCTCTTGTATTCATTCTTATCTGTTTGAATTCAATTTATAAACTTAAAACCTGAATTATTTAAATTACAAAGAATATATAATTTCCAAGAAAATGTGTCCTTTCAATAAGTAGGTTCTGCAAGATTATTGATAATTTCAAAATATTTTTCTTTTTAAAATAATATCATCAAATTTAAGTAAATTAATAACAATTTATTTATGTTGTGTTTAGAAGAATAAAGAATGCAAAAAGGGAACTTGACAAATTTGTCTTGCACTGCTGGTCGTGTTACAAAAATTAGCGCTACAGCTCAAGGGTTATTAAGACTAAAAAAAAATTAACGTTAATCTTATTGCATAATAGAACATTATTTTCTCATGAAATAGTTTTGTATCAGTGTTATTTATTTACGAAGAAGAATAAATTTTTTAATAAAATCATTGAAGTTATGAATTTTCTGCTTTATAATTTGTTTTCCTTTTCCCAAGGTAAATTGCATGCATTAATCATCGGTTTCCGTTGGGTATCTGTATTCTGTTCCTTGTATCTAAGCTGTATTGTGACGGATGATTCAGGCACCACTTACATAAAGAATTCTTATTTCAGATCTACTTGTTATTGTTGACAAGTCAAATCATGATAAAACTATACTATATGACAAGTGGTATCCAAAATAGTTTAATGAAAGATTAAATGTATTGGGAAAAAATACTGTTATTAATTTCTAAATGTAATAAGTGATATTTGATTGATTTATTAACAAAAAAGTAGTGGTGCTACAATAGCACCTACGTTCTCGCATTATTTGTAACTGCTCCGCAATATTAATGTACTGTGATCGCGCAAAACGCCTATTATATCCAATGGCGAAGCTTAGTTATACAGTTGGGTATTGTGAAAATATTACTTTACACGTTTTTCAAAGTCAGCTCCATTCATCGGAATTATCGTTCAGCAAACTCATCGATAACTTGTTCTGTAAGGCTAAATGTATCGCCACTAGTTTTTGTCGCCACCACGTGGCAGCACCAAAATAAGCAAAATTTACCAGTGTCTGAATCAATGGTCCGATTTTCAATCTGTAAACGGCATTGACTCCTTATTTTAAAAATAGAATTTATGCTACAAAGCTCTTTTACCAAAAATGTTTTCAAATTGCTCTCATAGTTTCGGGATGAAATTAAAAAATATGCGCTTGTAGCGCGATGACGACGAGCTCCCTGAATCCAATGCCGTGTCAATCATTCATTATATCGGATGGACAGGAGCGTCGTAACGTGAAATTTGGAAAAACACCACCCTCTCCCCCTTCCATTCCGGTGCGTCATCCGCCCGTAGTGAGTCCTCGGCCCGGCCGGCAGCCTGCGGGGCGGGAGGAGGCCGAACTCGCAGGCGGTTTATGCTTTCGTCACATTTCATGTCCATATATTTTTTTCCCACATATCAAACTAGTGATGCTGTAACAGAGGCAAACGGTCTAGTACAATATTAAATAGTAATATAAAACTTTTTTATATCTTGTTCACATATTTCCGCCTTCCTTCGAATAACATTATAAAATTGTTTGAAGTAATACTCAAAATATCGATTCCGATTTGGAAACTTGATTTCAAAAATTAAATTGAACTAATTGTGTCAATATCACCAATATTCCATCCTGCTTCTTACTTTAGATATAGACCCATTTTACTTTTAAGATTTTCCGTTATTTGACTACCGAATAGAATAAGTTGAGCTCTTTTATCCTTCCTCTCGATTTATTTCATCTCAATACGGCTTTTGCCTCCTTGAAAGAATTCACATGGTGAATCGGTTTCCCAAGTAAAATAGCCGAAGCTATTTTAACTAGCGCCACACAATGGTACAGACAATGCCATATTTGTTTTCTATTTCCTGCCGTCTCGTCTAGCAATTGGAACTAGCCACATTCTCTTACCACATGCCACTATCGCTGCCCAAAGAATATTTTTTTTTAAAAAAATCAAATTTTCCGTTTCCTAATAGAACCGAAAGTTCAGAATATCAAAGAACAGTAAAACCTCGTCCTACATAGCAACTTTCTTTCAAAAATTTGAAGCCGTTTTTAAGAAAATGGCGTTAAGCGCTACAGTAATTCGAAATTTGAAGCACTTTTAACTCAAAAATTTAATAAGAAGTTACAAATTGCTGGAAATGTGCATATTAACGGCTTGAGAGATCTTTCAAAAACATATTTAAATAATTTTTGAAACTTTTTAAGAAATTTGAGCTCAATTTTACCGAAACGTTTTGAGTTATGGAGAAACTTTATAAGATATAATTTGAAGCTCATGGACTTTTAAATGCGATAATGTAAACCAAACTCGCTAATGTAAATATTAACGACGTGAGGAACAAGTAAAAAAATTACATTTCTGTAATTTTGTTGGGGGAGGGGACAAAAAATAGAGCAACATGGCGTTTATGTCATCTCAAAGAGTACATTTAGCACTCACCCTACAAATGGTTTTTAAAAGAAATTGTAGCCATTTTTGAGAAAATATTGTTTTTGTTATTTTTTAATATTGCACATAACGCACGCAATATTGCTAAACCTACCATTATTTTCAAAAAAATGTGCATGACCGTAATGAAAGAACTAACTACTGAGAAAGAATTTTACTTGAAGGAAAAATATCTTCTATTTTGTAATTTTAGGAAGACACCAAAATGAACTTTTGCAATTCCGAGTTAACCGTGGAAAACGGGCCGTAATTTTATCAGTGTATTTGACTTTATTCTCACAAGACATTAATGAAAAAAATGGTGCCATTTTGATGAAAATATCCCAGGAGCTTCACGTAAAACACCCCCTCCCCCAAAATTAAAATTTTGGTTTCAAATTCAAAGGGTCACATCAGCCAGACCAATTAGGGAATATCAAATTTGGAGGAAATCAACTGAGTGATTTAGTCGCCAGCGTTTTTCACAGACAGTTTGCCGTCATTCGGTTTTGGGGTATCAAGGACCCAGGAAACAAGGCATCTGACTACACCACGTGTTAGAGATCCCCCCCTATATTTAGCAACGGCATTTATCCACTTTTTATTGCTGTTTCTTGTGTCACTGGGATAGGGCAAGGAAGGATAATTCCACACCAGTCAAACAGTGATCTTAGATAGTGAAATTTTCCATTCTGGTGGATGTGTCTCATGAACCCGTTGTTGACAAAAGCTGCTGTTAGTACCATTCCATTTGAAATTGGGCTTTATGAAGAATTTTGTGAGACTGTTGCTCCACGCATTAGACAAAGATTACCAGGGTTTTCAATTATTACCATCAAAACTTCCCGCGTTCAACACTGCAAAAATTAAAAAAGAAATTTTCATTTGGCCTCAGATCCGTGACTTCATACTTAGAAGATGGCTTGAATAGAAAGTTGTACGCGATAATTTCTTGGGAAACGTAATGTCTGAGAATTACGGAGAACTGACGGAACACAAACTGGACTGTTACAAGGGTATGGGGTGCAACACGACTCTAAAATTACATTTCCTTCATTCCCATTTGGACTTGTTCCCACCTAATCTTGATGTGAGTGACGAACATGGTGAGAGGTTTCACCAACATATCGCTGCCGTCGAAAGACTATGTATCGCAAGCATGTCTAGGTCGCGGGTGAGGTAACAAGCTTACTATTGGGTTTTTATTTCGTGCCGCTACTGTCGCATGATCGCCAACACTGCTCGATTCGGTGACGATCTTACGACATCTAGCGGCACTACCGAGAAAGACGCAAAATACCGTGAGATATTCCATCGTGAAAATAGACCCTCACGCCCCAAGAAATAAAAACCCGAGTATAGAGCTGGCGGACAGAAAAATTGACGCTAGATTTAAAAGTAACGAATGTTCAAATGCTACTGAACGGCGGTACGTCACTGGATACCTGGCCCCAACCAAATGATATTTGAGTAGTTACACTATAACTCTGACAAAACTATTTTTGAAAGATTCTTTAGCCCCCTTCCCACCACCCACACCCCTCTACAACCAAAAACGTGTTTAATTAATTTTAATTTTTTCGTCAACTTAAAACTATTCTAAGTGAAAAAAAAGAAAATAATTCATACTATCAGAAATGCAATTTTTTAAATATTTTCTCAATGCCAAATTCAAGTGAAAAAAATTTTAAAAAAATTGTTTTCACTGTGACTTAGATCCCTGGAACAGTCTCAAAAGTTCCTCTCGAAACACAAATTATTGTGAATTTATTTCAGATTTTTTGTCTGCTGAGCTGCAGTTTAAAAAATTTAGTTTTCTCGCCTTTAAATCACCTTGACTTCAAAATACTCTGAAAGTGTCTGCAGCAATTCTGTGCATTTATTTTAGAGTTTATAATACATGTTAATCTATGGTTATAGTGTAACCACTCATTTGCCATTAGGATTAGCGAAACATTTTACCATCTTACCCGGGTGTAACCTTCAGCCATATTAATTCCAATTTTCTCTTTACGGGGAAGAAATGATCAATTGAAATGAAATAATACATCAATCCAATTTAAAATTCTTATTGCTAAGTACAATACGTAACTAAATTATTTAATATCACAACACAAAACGACACAGGGAAAGAATTCGCCATCTAAACATATTCCGGTCACTTACCAAAGATGTTTGTGTAAAGGAGAATTTAGTATGAAAATAAACATAAATAGTATTAAATAGTGAAGAATACACACATAATACAATTCTCGGTTACTTGATAGAAAATATCTGGCAAACATATAGCCATTATTCGCCGCCTCGCGCCGCTCGAGCTTTCGCATGTTGGGTTTTAAGGAAAAATAAGTTCCGAGTCAGGGGAAGGGCGGGCAAGAAGGGCGCGCGGTTTGATGGCCTGGTGGAAGGGAAAGTGGCCACAACCTTTTGGTGGATTACTTGCTGGACACCCTTATAAGAAGTTAAGTAAGTAATAAACAAACGGAAAGTTACCAGGAAAAGTTTCTAACTCGTAAGTACATTTCAAACTTTATTGAGCTCTCTCGTACTGTTTCTTTTTTATTGTAATACAATTTTTGTTACATGATCCGTATATTAATCAACTACATATTTCTCCGGTATTATTACTGAGACGTTTCAAAGTTTCTCGAAAGTGTTATTTGTTGCTTACCTTTTTTAGAAAAACATGGCATATTTCTGATTTCATTATTGCAATTAGCGTGTGATTTATTAAAGAACACATTCTTTCAACTCGCTGCAGGAGACCAAGTTCGAATTTGTCGCACTATGTAATATCAGTGCCGGGAGTTTCTGCCAGAGATCAACAGTGTGACCCAAACTTGACAAGGAGGTTGTGCGCTCTGGCCATTACTTCGACTCGAAGCGTCTAAAATTGAGAATAATACATGGCCTTGGAAGTTTCCTGTGTCATTACAGAACCAATTTCTGTTTGGAGCGTTTTGAAAAAAATTGTTATTTTTTAATTGCATATTTTGCGCCACATTACATGAAAACTACTTGAATTTTCAAAAAATTGCACATGGACTTTTTTTTTTAAATAAGGTCATCAAGGAACAATCAGATTTTCTCCCAAATCGATCTGCAATATTAGTTGTTACTTTCTTCTTACGAAATGCCTTCATAAGGGCGAGAGAGTAATGTGCCAACTGTATTGGCTTAAACAATACATTGAAGGGAAGTCAATATTAATGACTGATGGATAAGTAGTGATGTTTTTATTACAAATTTGACAAGTTCAGTTTTGTTCCAATCTTGTTCCAACAAAAGCATGTTACTCTAAATTGCCTTTTTAACCTAAAGTAAAGATCTATGGTAAAAGGTTGAAATGTGTTTGTGGGCACAATTAAAACTTACAAATTATTATAATGTAAAAATACTTCATAAAAAAGTTCTTTTATTACATGAATTCAACACAAGAAATACAATATTTTATGTACATTTTCCTCAGATGTGGTTAACACAACACATCTGAAATTATTCTTTACTTCTATCTATACTCTCTTTCTTTTGGTTTTCTTTGCTTTATGCACATCAATTACAGATTCCATTTCTTCAAAAAGTTTATTTAAAGCTCGTTTCTCATGTGTCACTGAACTTAAATTTTCTTCATTATCACTAAGTTCTATTATCTCGCAATCAGAATCAACAGCCACTTTTTCTTTTGGATGTTTATAAAATAATTCATTTCGCACTAACACACAATTTAGCTTTGTGTTCAAATATTCCTGAAAAAGTACAAGAAAAAACCAAGTGGTGAATATTTTGATCTCACTTTGAAATGACAATTATATAATACAAATTTATGTATAATTATATAATAAATATTATCTTACTTTAAATAATAATTTCGGAGACTCCAAAGAGTGGACTTTCAAATGCCTGTCCAGACCAACACTAAAAATAAGAGATTCTGTGGGATGACAGACAATTTCTCGAATACTACCCACTGACCCTTTGTACTGATGGTGGAGGCATCCTTTTCCTCTAGTGTCAACAGCTGTCATGTGCCCAGTACCAGACCCTACAACTATTTTGCTGGAAACATAAAAAATTGGATCTTAAGTGGACACAACATGTATCAGAATTAAATCATTGTTCACAAAAAACAAAAAACCTAATTGGTACACACAAGTAACAAGAAATACACTAATTTAATATTTTTAAATTAAATCTAAAGGATGATAACACTTCATGACAGTAATAGTAATATTATTTGTATCATTAATATTAATAATAGGGGAAATTTACATGATATTGTTCATCAGAACTAACTTACTCTCCAGAAGCTGATACACTGCAAGCGGTAAGTACTTGCTCAGGGATATGAAAGTCAAAAACTGGTCGTCTTTGATGACCTTTAGGATCATATATACGAACCTAAAAAAAAAAATGTATTTTCATTAATATTGTGAAAATAAAATATGCTTAAAAATTATATTTACAAATCTAATTTATACCTACATGACCATATTTGGAGCAAATTGCAACCTTATTTGAATTAGGTAAAAAATCTATATCAGACACCCATACAGGAACACGCAATTCAAGATAATCATGTCTGACCTGCAAAATCACACACTATTTTCAACAACTTACACAGAAATCTATCCAAATTAAACAAGCAACTTATTTCCATTAGTCTTACAATTTGATAAACTTTATACTTGCATTCTTAGCAGTGAATATACATTTCTTCTCTTCCAAATCCCAAAGCTGAAGTTCCTTCTCTTTGCCTCCAGTGGCAACTATATTACTTGATAATGAACTATGTTTCATTTTCTCCATTGGTCCTCCAATTTCTAATATACCATCTGTCTCATGTGCCATGATTTTGATATGTCCAGATTGTACTGCAATTACAGCACCTCTGAAAATCCAAAATATTTTCTTGAAACCACTGTCCTAGTCCGATTAAAGTTAAGTATATAATTCATACTACTACATACAATGCAATTGACCTGTAATTTAATGTTATGTTACTATGCATGGTTTTAAACACAAATTGCACAATTTGTTTTTAGGCTGTTCAAGTAACTGTGGGACAGATGTAAATACCTACAGAAATTCACTTTTTCTGACGTAGATTACACAGTCAATGAGAGAACTTGAGTTTCCTGAGATTTTAGTAGGTCCTACAATTAGGTCATGAATGAGAAATCCTTCCATCATAATAATGTGTTTGAGATAAAGAGCCTAACCATGTTTTTTCCCTTTCCTTTTAATTTTTTCTTCTGTTGTGGTGAAAAGGAATAAATTCTATCAATAGGTTGCTTCTGATTCAGGGAATGCAGAAAAAACAAAATTGGAACAGTCTTTAAATGTTCAAAATAGCAAAGAATAAGAAAGGAACAGAAATTTAATGACTGTGGTAAAAGGGCCGAGTTTATCAGAAAATTTGGGGCCATCAAAGATTTTTTTGAAAATGTTTTATTTTTGCCAGCAAATCATTCTATAGCTTTTGGGAATCAAGTAAAGGATAGGATAACCTTGTAAGCAATTTTATCTGCTTTCATTTTCATTATAGTAACGTTTTTGCTTTGTTGCGCATTTTTGTTACATTAGTCAAACAACTATTTTACTTCTGAGCTGGGCTTGGATGAAAACATTAAAAAGACCCCAGTACTAGGAGATGTGTGGTGTGTAGGAGGGCTCTTTGAAAGTCCCCATTTTGTTTTTTTTGTTTGATCTTAAAAGAAGGAAATTTTATTTTTTGCCATAGTACTCAATAGTGAAAAATGGGACAAAGAAAAATGTAGTATATTTATTCATCCTGACAAAGTAACAGAACTAAAAAAACAAAAAAAACAGGACAATCCTTAACTTTACAGGATGTAAATGAACCCCAATATAGCCTCTCAGGTGGGCCAATCGCCGTTTCCTTGACCGACAACTCTTTGCATCTTGCTTCCTCAAGTAATCCATTTCCGACCATTCTACAGGAGAATTTCAGTGAGGACAGAAAGAAAGTTTCTCAAACAAAAAAACGAGTGACAAGTAAATGGTGTATTTTAATACTAGCCTTAAGAAAGCAAATAATCCTAAATTCCTCGTTTTAATTTTTCGATGGTAATTAAAAACGTTAAAGAGAACATACATTTCACAACAATCAGCGCAATAGGATTTCATTTACGCCTTCAGTAAATTCACGAACTTGTAAGCAATCAATTTTTGCCAGAACAACTGCTTATGACAGGTTTCATCGTAGTTTAAATGGTTGGGCCTTCTTCAACACCTTCCTTAACATATCAATCAAATTCAATTTTTTTGGACAATATGTCACACACAATGTTGATTCATAAGGGGAAACTTAAGTGAACTTTTCTTCTAATACAAATATTGAAGAGATGATTGAAGAAATGTTTGTGAACCCCATCAAATAGCTTCTACAAGCAAGAGCAATTACAACTATTTACATTTATACGAATATTAATTTTGGTTTTAATGACATTTTCCATGGAATTCAACTTTAGCTTGGCCACTACATTTGCATGTTATCTGAAGTCTTGAATGAGGTAGATATTTTGTTTGGTTAAAAAAATGCGTAAAAATTAAAAATTTGGTACAACATGCACACATTACTTACTCCTGAAAACGGCTAACACCACAGATTTTTCCTTCGCCAACATCTGCTTTAAAAGTGCTGCCGAATACACTATATTCAGTGTCATAGACTTTCACAGTCTGATCAGCAAGACCAATAAGAATCTCTTTTTGTTCTTCATCACCCCAAGACATAGCTGTAACTGCTTGAGAAGAACCTAAACGGTCTACTTTTCGTAGATTTTTGGTAATAGAACTCCACACTCCATTTTTCTTTTCCAATTTAATTCCTAAAATTCACAAACTATTAGTCATCTAAAACTATCACATGTCATAACCTCACACTTACAAAACAAAAATATTTATTTTTGTACGTCACCTTTGATACTTCCTAATAAAGATCCAACAAAAACATTACGATCTTCCTTATATGCCATTCTAAAATGAAAAACTATACTCGAATTAATACCATTCGATCTTACGAACACCACCTCAAGATATATTTCCCCACGTGATTTCTGGGAGTTTCATTGTGTATGTGGAGTTCTCCATGTGGATATATACTCTCTGACGCAGACTGTCAGGTGCATGTATTCTTTGGTTGTGACCAGACCACTTCAGGCAAGGAAGTTGGCATGTATTCGAAACTCGTTGACTGACTTGGTGACCAACGAGAGTAACCAACCAACTCGCACAACAACCAAAGTGACCAAACAGCAACCAATTCACAAAACACAGAAGTGGTTATGAAACTCTTTGGTGATCAGAAAAATGGCTGACGAAGTGGAGAAGGCTCAAATCGCCACACCGGGCGGCGATACAATTTTCGGAAAGATACTGAGAAAAGAAATTCCATGCAACTTTATATATGAAGACGATAAAGTTTGTAATGTGCCATTCGCATCTCATGTCATGACGCTCTTTATTTGGTAACTTAACGTACGTTTCTTTTCAGTGTGTGGCCTTCCATGATATCAATCCTCAAGCTCCTACTCATTTTCTGGTGATTCCTCGCAAACCTATACCACAACTGTCTTTGGCTGATGATTCGGATGATCAGGTGTGCAGTTTTTTCTTTTGTTTTATGATTACCTACTTCAATCAAAAGAAAACCATTTCAATGCAAAATGACATTTTTTTAGACCACTTTTCTTCTGCACTGATTACATATATGACGATTAATATCTAAATGTAAAGATAAGATGATGTATTGAAAAGTTATTTTTTAGGAAAGGTCTCTTATTCATATATTGTACTTCAAAAGTCTTGTAGAATAAGTAACTTTTTTTGACTTCGTATTTTATCAGTAATTTTGGTGAATTTCTTATTTTTATTTTTTCCTCTTCAGTTGTTGGGACATCTCATGGTTGTTGCTCGTCGTGTTGCCAAAGAACAGGGACTGTCTCGAGGATTTCGTCTGGTAGTGAATGATGGCGCTGATGGCTGTCAGTCAGTTTATCATCTTCACCTGCACGTTCTAGGTGGACGCCAGTTGCAGTGGCCTCCTGGTTAATATGTCTTGTTAATGGATTTTGAACTTGTGTTTTTGCTTCTTACACTGCACTGCGCCCCTCTTTCTTGTATTTGTGCCAGTGTATATATGAGAATCATTGAATAAAGGTCATTCAGTCAAATGTTTATTCTTTTTTTAAAAATTATTTTATTTCTTATAAATATTTTAAAATAGTTGCTTTCATAAAATATGACGTGCTGCATGGTTTTTGGAGTATTTTCAATACCCCCTTCTCACCTGCCGTGTAACATTCTCTCTCCCCCCCCCATAACACTTGTGACAGCACCCCTTATTTGTAAATGCAAGAAGAGAAAGTGTATTACACAAGTTACCCATCATATTGATGTCCCAGCAACCTCTATACCCTCTGAAATATAAAACAGTCTCTCGTCATTAATTACCTCGTAATTTTGTCATGCAAAAGTAACAATGTATTAAATGATCTTTTTCCCTCCACACCATAGGTATACCAAAGGATAATTGTCTTTATGATTCCCTTGTTCCATTGTGTATGCCTACTTCACACATGTTAGACACCATCAATGTGGAGTGAAGGTCTGGTCCTGATCTCTCAATTGCATATCAAGTATAATTGCTGGCCTTTACATATGCTGTACTTGTAATATTTGATCTTTGCCCTGGCAATGTCGTTTTATCACATGTGTAGTAAAACATATTTGGGTCATTTTTAAATTTTCTATTCATGTTAATTGATGAAATTTAGTTATCGTTAACGTGTACAGTATTCAAGTAATTATAACAATGTCTGAAAAAAGATATTTTGTATTAGCGTTAACATCTAATGAAGATCAGAAATGTCAAAAATATATTGGCCTGTAGAGAAAAGTTCAGAGCTGATTCGGAAATACCAATTGCAGATTTGAAATCAGTGTGAAAAACACAAAGAAACAAACGAAATATTACAGGCATAAAAATTATGCAGATCAGTGTTACAACACAGTAAAAACAATATATTCATTTTGTGTTGTTTTTTAATATTGAAGTTCGAATTAGTTGGCAATGCTGACTGCACCTAACAATAAGATGGAAGCAAGTTGTGAGTGTAGGTGAGAAAATTTTTGGTCACAAGCTGTTGTAGATGACACACTAATTTAAATGGATTTTAGAATGTACTACAAGTCAGTTTTCAATATTTTGTTTGTAATCCTACAGATTCAATAAAAATTTGTTGAGAAATATTTCCATTTTTTGTAACAATTTACATCTAGTAACTTAATTTATGTTTTAAAAACTAATTAGTAAATATTTTAATGTTGAAGTGTAAGACTGAAAGAAATAATTTCAGTAAACATTAAAAAATAAATAGCAGTGTTATGTAACAATAAACTAATATTGAAAGTAACAGGAAGTCCCCCTCTTCAGCGTTACATAATTTATGGTCGACATCCCTCTTAACATTAAATATTGATGGTAAAAAAGTTTTACAACAAAGTAGCTAATGTTTAATTCCAATCAGTTTCTTTCTATTGTTATTAAATATAATTGAAAACAGTTATCAAAATCATTATTTGATTAATTGCCAAAAAATTGAAAACTATAAGTGAGAAGTACGAACTGGAATTATTTTGTGCCCCAGAATCCCTAACCCATTTTTACTTTCTCGCGTTTAAGAAGGAACTTCGTAGAGAAAGTTATGAAATGCTGCGGGAAAAACCGGCAAATTTTCGTCAGAAAAACTCTTTATTACAGGGCTCTGGAAATGAAGTGGATAAATCCTAAATTTATAAAAATAAATCTTTTAACACGTGGTGAACCCACAATCCCTATTTTGTGGGTCCTTAATACCGAAAAATCGATTGATAGCAAAACGTCTGTGAACAACACTAGCGGCTAAACCGTTCGGCAGATTTTAGTATAGGGAAAGTTATGTAATGCTGCAGAATATCGAGATTTAAAGAGAAATACACATTTTGGGGTCTCCATATACCGAAAAAGTGTTGTTCTTTTTCAAAACGTTCATCGCGTGTGTATAAACACTAGTAGCGCCTACATCCTGCGTAGGATTTTTTCCAAATTGAAGAAACCCATGTCCATTTGGCCTGAGACTATGCTCTGCGATTTTGAAAATAATTCATTAGTTTTTGGGGTACTTTACATGAAGCCCCTGGGACATTTTGAAAATTTTCTCAAAAATGTCTCCAAATTTCTTCTAAGAATAAAGTAAAATGCACTTATGAATGTGGCGTAAGTCCAATTTTTACGGTGAATTCTGAATTTTCGAAAATTTCAAAATACGAATGTTTTCGTTGTCTTCCTAAAACTACAAATTGAAGATTGAAATGTTTCCTTGAAATGAAATTCGATGTCCATAATTAGTTCTTTTATTGTCGTGTACATATTTTTGAACATTTTACTAGTTTTCGCGCAATATGTGCAATTTAAAAAAAATATACCAAAACAAGATTTTCTCAAAAATAGCTTCAATTTGTTTCTTTAAACATTCGGTGGTGATAAAGCTAAATGCACTCTATAAGATGGCATTAACTCGATATTCCTCTATTGTTTTTTTTTCCTTCAAAATTTACATGAATGTATTGTTTTGACATGTCTTTCACGCCGTTAATATTTATATTAGCGGCAATTTGTTCACACTAATGTATTCTTAGTACATGTGCTTTAAATAATGTCACGTAAATTCACACATTCTCGAAAACTCAATCGTTTTGTGTGAAAACTAGTTCAAAATTCCGCATATTCAAAAACGTTCAAACGCCATTTTCTCAAAAAATTGCTCCAAATTTTTTCTTTAAACTTTTCGAACGGATAGTGCTAATTACACTCTTTAATATGACGTAAAGTTCGTATCGGGCCACTTATGTTTTTACAGAAATTACTCAATGTAATTTTTTTGAAAGATCTCTCACACCGTTAGTATGTACATTTCCAGCAATTTGTACACACTAATGTATTTGTGAGTTAATGTGCTTAAAATTACTTCTAATGAAGTTTTTCAAAAACTTCAACATTTTCTGTGAAGTGCTTAAAATTTCGAATTTGCAGTAAATTTTAGCTCCTGTGTCTTGACAACATCTCCAAATTTTTGGTAGAAAATTGCCATTTATGACAAGGTTTTACTGCTCTTTAATATTCTTAAAATAATATTACCGTTTATTAGGAAAACAAAAAATTCAGAATTAAAAAAAAAAGTTCTTTGGCTGGCGATGAATGGCAGCTGACAAGAGTATGTAGCAAGTACAAGTAGTTAGCCGAGACGAAACGAAATAGAAAACTAATATGGGGGTCTGTGCCATTCTGTTGCACTATTAGTTAATTTTTTATTAAACAATATTTTCTCAAAAAACGACTCCGTAGTTGACAAAATTGTGTTAGTGAATAGTCTGAAGGGCGTTTAAGAAAGCGGTGATAGTCTCACAATAACTCTGATTTTTCGAAAATTGAAAAACATTCAAAATTTATTGTCTTCCTACAACTACAATTATGAAGATTCATTTTTTTCTAAATGAAATGTATTTATTAAAAATACATTTTCAAATAAGGTCACGTTGAATATGTCGAAAGTATGATAATTTTTGGAGTAATTGGAGGTCAAAGTTCGTCGCCAGCACTGAAAATACTGCGCTTCTTCATCTTCGAGGCAGTTGGATTCTTAATTACCATTTAAAAACTTAATTATCGAGTGAACCTTTTCCCCCTACTTCCGTCCCATCATTGGAACACTGTGCGTTCGCCGCCGCGTCCCGCGCTGCCTTTGCTCCGCGTCTCACGCAGGAAAGCAGACTTTTGACGTCACAAAGCATTGATTTGGCAAGCACTGTCCTTGGACGTATGGTTGATGCTGGCCTCTCAGGACTAAAATTCTGTCAAATTTACTTAATTTTTTAAACTGCCTTTTAATTATTTACATTGTCAGATACTAATACTCATAAATGGTGGTGGTGGTGGGGGGGTAAATATAAAATTGTCTTTTTATAATTTTTATTTTTACCAAAAAAAAAAAAAAAAAAAAAAAAAAAAAAAAAAAAACTCATGCACATATTCGGTTAAATACGAAATTAAAAGATCACACAAATAAAGTGGGCAAAACAGTATACACAATGAATTACAATAGCATTACGTTTTAAATTATTTAAAGATATGATACATTTCTTTTAGTATAAAACCATGTCTAACATGATTACTGCTGCGTTTTATATTTCATTTGGGATTATGTTTGTTAGGCATTAGAAGTCTCCAAGTTTTCCACAATCATATTGTTCATTGATAAAACCTTCCATTTCTGCAGGGATACAGATGTGAAGAAACATTGATAATTTATTTCTCAAAAACAGTATGCTTTCCATAAGTTTTTATGATCTCTTCAAACATTTTTTTTTAAAAAAAAGTCATTCCATCGACGCCTGAAAAGAACAAAAGTGCTTGAATTCCACAATGATAACTGTTCATTTCCGCTAGGTCCTCAGGTGTATTTCCATCGTTATCTTTAATATCTAGCAGTGCACCTGCTTCCAGAAGAATTCTGTGACAACAGCGCAATGCAAATGAAGGTCTGGCGTAATGAAGAGCAGTTCGTCCGTTTTCATCCCTAGCATTGACATCAGCATCGTTAGCAACCAGCAGAGATACGATGTCGACATCATCTCTAGCGGAAGCCAAGTGCAGTGCCGTCCTTTTCTTCTTGTCTTTTGCGTCGACGTCCGCCTTCTTTGCCAGGAGCATTCGAACAACTTCAATGGCGCCCATCTCTGTGGCTAAGAGCAACGGCGTCGTTCTTTTCTCATCTTTCGCGTCAACGTAGGCGTTGTTTTCCAGAAGAATTAAGGCAATGTTGACAGCGCCTGACAGAACGGCGTAGTGCAAAGCCGTCCTTCCCTTTTCATCCTTCGCGTTGGGGTTGCAGTTCTTTCGAAGGAGCTGGGAGACGAGATCTCGCGCATTGCTCTCAGAGGCTAAATGTAAGGCCGTTTTCTCTCTATTATCTTTCGCAAGAACATCGGCGCCCTTCCCCAGTAGCAGCATCGCGACGTCGGTAGCCCTGTTCTCAGCAGCTAAATGCAGTGCCGTCTTCCCCTGTTCGTCCTGGGCGTCAATGTCGGCATCATCTTCTAGGAGCATGGAAGTGATGTTAAGATTACCTTCCTTGGCAGCCAAGTGGAGAGCAGTTGCATTATTTCCATTTCGAACATTTACGTCTGCAGTCTTTTCCAGGAGCATGGAAACGACATAAAAAAAAACTAGGCTGCTTGGGGAAAAAAAAAGTAAATTTTTTGATTCTTTTCCCTCCGGAG
>BOPP01000062.1:3624710-3641314 GCA_017312745.1 Gryllus bimaculatus
ATATCAATATTACCCATTTCAGCAGCCAAGTGAAGAGCTGTGTTATTAGTTTTGTCTTGAACGTCAACATCTGCATTCAATTTTAAGAGCAGGGAGATGATATCAACATCACCATTTTTTACGGCTAGGTGCAGTGCTGTGCGACCTTTAGCGTCCTTTGTATTGACATCAGCACCATTTTGTAAAAGTAGGCGAACAGTGTCGCTTGCTGCTTGTTCAGCGTCGATATGTGGTATCGTTTTCTTTTTTACTTTAATGTTATCTACACTGTGATGTAGGGGGCTAACATTTGAAGCACACTTCTTGGTAGCCAAGTGCAAAGCAGTCTCTCCATAGAAACCGCCCGCTGCATTGATGTTGGCACCGTTTCGCAACAGCCGAGAGGTGGTGTCAATGCTGCAACTTCTAGCGGCTAAGTGCAAAGGTGTGGTGCCGCCATTTGTTTGGGCATTGACATCAGCATCATATTGAATTAAAAGTGTGGCGACATCATCGGCTCTCCTATCGACGGCCAGATGCAATGCAGTGTAACCGTATTGGTCCTTTGTGTTGACATCTGCATCGTTCAGCAACAGCAGGGTAGCGACGTCGGCCGCTTCCGCCTTTGCAGCGCAGTGCAGCGGTGTTTGACGTTCGTTGTCTTTTACCAACACTTTTGCACCTTTGTTGAGCAGCAAAAAGACTACTTTTGCGAAGCCTTTACTCGATGCATAGTGCAAGGCTGTCCTCATATTTTCGCCTCTTGCATTGACGTTGGCTCCATTTTCCAGCAGCAAGGAGACAATGTTGATTACACCGTTCTCTGCGGCTAGGTGCAATGCCATCCTATTCCAATAGTCCTTGGCGTGTAAATCGGCGCCGTTCCGAAGTAGGAGGGCCGTTGCTTCGGCTGCGCCATTCTCTGCAGCTACGTGTAGTGGCGTGCGCTTGTATTTGTCTTTTCCATTTACATTTACTCCTTTCTCCAGCAGCAAGGAAATTAATTGTAAATTGTCTTTCTTAACGGCAAAATGCAAGGTAGTCCATCCTTGTTGGTAAGTAGTTTGAACGTTTGCGCCTTTCTCAACGAGCAAAGAAACTATTTCGGCAGCTCCACTTACAACAGCATTTCGCAGTGCCAAACTCCACCATCTGTATCGTGTAGGAACTCCAGTCTCTAGAAGCAGAGCTGCGGTTTGAACGGCGCCGCCTGCCGCAGCTCTAGCCAATGGGGTACCTATATATGTTCTTAAGTGCAAGTCGGCATCATTTTGCAACAACAAAGTGACAACGTCTTTATGATCTTTCTCTGCAGCCCAGTGCAGAGCCGAGTAACCACTGGCCACTGCATTGACTTTAGCGCCACTCTTAATCAGCAACGAAGCTACTTCAACGGCGCCCGATTTAGCGGCCAAGTGAAGGGCGGTCTGGTAATCTTTATTCTGAGCATGGATATCTGCGCCGTTCTCTACTAACTTGGATACCAATTGAATGTCGTTATTTTCGGCAGCCACATGCAGTTCTGTTGTGCCCAATTTGTTTTTCCAGTCTTCTCTATATTCTGTCATGTCCTTTTCAATTTCCCTTCTGTAACAGAGAACAATAATTTAAAAGCTTCTAAAAATTAAAGGTTCCTTTTATTTTGATAAAAAATTTTTTAGTAATTTTGTAACTACTGCATTTGAGTTTTTAATCACCACAAAATTAGTGATTTTTTCGTAGAAATACTTCTTATTATTTTGGAACTGTAATCGGATAATGTGGTCATTTGACTTCAAAAGATGCGTGATTACTGTCTTTAGTATTATATTATTCCTATAATTTAGCTGTCGTAAGTATAAAAACGAATTACATGTATTATTACCGCATATTTTGTTAAAATCCTTCCAAAATTTTAAAAACTGAAATTGTTATTTTTATGCCATGGATGTATCGTATCAATTGTCGTCAGTAGCAAATGGGTACATGTGATAACCTAAAGTTGTTAAAAAATCAGTGCAGGAAAACTTGATTACTCAAAACATTTATTTTATTAAATTAAATACAAATTGTAATAATAATAATAATAAAATAAATTCATCGGAAAATTAAAAAAAATAGAATTGCAATACTAGTCTCACTATTGTCTACTTTTCACTAATTCTATTTTTAAGACACTGAAAACTGATTTTCAAAAGTTAATGGAGAAATAAAAGGATAAACCAGTTCATATGAACCATATTCTAGTCTATATTGATATAGCAACTATAAATGCCCATAAACAGGAACACTTGTTTTTTTGGTCCCTAGCCACCACACAATATCACGAACTGCCAATAGATATAATTTCGGGAAGACTATATAGTGATGCTGTATATCCATTCTGACTAACTCGGGCGGATCCAGCTGATCATTTTAGAGGGGGGCATCATTGGTTTATGAATGAAGCTAATTAAAATTAATTCAAAACAAAAGCATAAAGCAGCAAAAATTGATACTGAGTTTCTTGGAAAGTGAGTTGGTCAATATCGTGTTGACATAATATGGACATCAGAAATCATGTTGACATGGTTATTTGGACATCACAAAATTAACGAAGAAAATCAAAAACGTATTGTCAATACTTTTCACAATCATGTATTGTGGGACTCACGATATATTCCTAAGGGGAAAGAATCCCTAGGAAGGAACTTTCAGGAATTGTGACAGTCAAGGATCGAATCAGGTTATGAGACAATTAGGAGACACATGAAAAAGGGCAATAGAAATGTTAGGAAATGTCCCTACAAATCCAAAATTAATTTCATGATCAAAATTAATCCAATTTGTGCGGGTTGGTTTTTGAAGGTGCCATAGTAAACAAGAGAAAGATACTTTGTGTCTACAGTATACTTGCGGATGACATTTGTGGTTCATTAGTATTCGTTTTTTTTATGACAAGATATACATTCCTGAAGTTTCTAGGGTTTGCCGAATTGAATACAATGAATGCTAAATCTATTGCCTACGAAATAGACGATTTTCTGAAACGTGAAGGTACGTCGGTCAGGAAGATCTGTTGTGATGAATGTGCAACCATGGCAAAACATAATGTTCAGAAGCTACTGCGAGATAAATACAAGAAAGCTCTATTTTTCACTGGGACAGGCACAAATTAAATTTGAGTATAAATGATGTAAACAGTGTACCAGCTATTCGAAACAAGTTCATTTAGATCCACAACTATAATTTAATGCACATGTGATATGTTCTGCCACAAAGTTAAGTATGTTTCATAAGCAATGGCTTATTGCAGGGATCGGTGTAATGGAAGCCTTATAAATCTTTTACACAGTTATTCCAATCATAAGGTACTTCGCCTCAGTCGAGGCAATTGAAACTAGTAAGACCTTAATTAAAAGTGAACTAAACAAAACTTCTGGTCGCACTTCTGGCCATGTTAGGCGCATATCGCACGTCATCTATCGCAGCCCTTCAGATTATTGCAGGGGAACTGCCCTTTGCTTTGAAAACACTAATCATTGCCCGCGAAATACCAAATTACGGGAGGTAGCACACTGTCTGAATGGTGCAACAGTAGAATAATACAGTGATAATCCAATAAAGAATTTCACGCATTGTAACAGTGCAGGTGGGAGAGTGCGGAGACAGAATGTGTTAATTTCCGGCGTAAAATTTAGGAGAGAAATCAGGCACTTTAAGCCATCCTCTGCGATGGGCCGAATTCTAACTGGTCATGGACCCTTTCTGACGAAACTGAGCAAGCTAGATCCATCCAACTCTCCGTCCTATTAATATGGGGATAATCAAATGTCCCTACAACTGATACGTAAATGCCTTCGCTTACGAGAGCACGTTTGACATTGAAAAAGCGCGGTCGACTCTACCCGGTTTGTTGTCTATTCAAAAAACATACATCAATCTTGACAACCTGATGAGTATAGGGGTATTGCAACGCAAGAAGCTAATATTTAAGACACCCACTCGGCACAAGATGAGATCTATTTTACAACCAAGACCGGTACGAAATAGTCTGTAGAGGAAGCAGCTACAGACTTGGCCGGTTTGGTTCGAAACTTTGAATGTAACGCGGATGATGACGGGGCACGAAAAGCTACGATTTGACCCGCGTACTGCTTATGTGTGCAAACTTTATTCCTATAACAATGAACATTTAAGTTACATGAAATCACCCTGGGTAGACAGGCGTATGACGAAGTCATACAGAATTTTGGCATCATATTGGATCTTTTAAGAGAACAAAGAAAGAGAAGGGCAGAATTTGGTATAAGGAGGACAGAGAAACAGAAATTCACCCAGAGGCAGAGAAGGAGTAGACCTCGGAGAGCAATCCTATGATTTGGCAGTTTCTCGAAACAATTTCAACCAAAGTCCCAAAGAGCGTCCCCAAATCCGGAACCTCCCCTGGTGTCACAAAAAGAAACGACAGTAGTAGATTTTTGATGTCTGTTGTGCCTAAAACATCTCTGCCTTCTGGTGCCTGCGCGGCAGGTAGTACGATCCTCTCTCCTCGCACAAGAGAAAGAAATAAACAAATTATGAAATTACACTTAAACCCAGAAACACACTGATGAGTTCCACATTATATATAATAACAAGTTTCTGTTGTGAAGGTTATAAGGGCCAAAGATTCTGGGTGTTGCAATCATGCATGCGGTGCAGCATCTACTCCCCGGTGAGCAAACAGTAAAGTTCCAGAGTACAAATGATGCAGTTAAAACGGAACCTTTGTCAGGTGGAGGCGTGAGTCTCGACGTCAGTGCGATCTACAGGGACTTAAGAAGGCAGTATGGATACATGGCTTTTGTGACTGGAAAACCATTTCCCCATTGTCATCAGGGACTTAAGATGGCAGTGCGGATGCATGGCTTTTGTGTCTGGAGAAACATTTCCCCATTGTCATCGTGTGGATTACTGTTAAACATTATAGTATCGCTATAAGTGTCCACCCGGCTCCACGTGCACTGAAACGGTACCGCGTGGCTCAGGATTGCTCCTGCAACCCTGGTGGCTAAAAGCTGGGATTTCCAAACCTACGATCTCCTGAAACCTCTGTTTGAGCTGCAGGAGTACACATGAGACATGAGGCGATGACATGAAGCTGGACTCGGACCGAGCGCAGGCCGTAACGGTTGGCTGCCCCGTCGATGTTAGGCCGCTGCGGCTAAAGCAGTGGGGAGGAGGTGGCCGTCACACGTCGCCACGGCGGCGCTCTTGCGTCAGGCGGCAGGGTTCTTCCGACGCCGCCACCGCTGCACGCCACGGCCGCACCGCCATGGAAGGGGGTGGGTTCTGGAGGGGAAGGTTTCACCGACCCTTCGGCGACGACGAACAAAGGGACCGGAGCAGGTAGAACGGCGCGGCGCAGTGGGAAGGCTCCCATTTAAAGCTGTGTACTGCTAGCCGTGGCGCGTATGTCCTCCTGCGCTTCGCGTAGAGAGAGTCCGCTGCCGTACGTGGGAAGACCTCCATTCAAATCAATGCTCTGCTAGGAGCCGGAAGCGCGCAGCGATGGCGACATAAGAAGGGCGGAATGGGCGTTCAGACCAGGGGTGTCCAACTTGCAAGGCCTCAAGAGCCACAATAAAGACTTTAATGCGCTAGCGGACCATATTTTCATTGCTACGGCAATCTAGGCAGGACTTCCAATATTCTTAGGCTGCTCTGAAACGGTGGAGGGGATGCAACCATGCATAATATCAACCATACCAGGCATATCAGCAGAAAATTTGGCTGCATTCAACAATGTCGGAGGATCATTTGAATGAACTGTGCATGTCGAGTGTACATATACACCTGATCCAGAAAATAAGAAAACAAATAGAAAAGGACATTCAGCATAAGTTTAACAAAGACAAAGGAAAAATTATGTTATATAAGTTAATGACTACGCCTAGTACTCACTTACGAGAAATGAACTGTTCTCTGTAAAAGCAGCTCTTTTAATTGCTAAGTAAAATTAAAGAGTACAGCATATAACATAATTTTATATTGCAATGCATGACATACAGTTAACAAAAAGACAAAGAAAATAATTACTTGTACATTTTCTTACTTTTGAACTAATATAATTTTTCCTTTAACAAATGTTAAAAACTTCTCAGAAACGAAACCAAGATTCTAATTGCCTAAATACTTGATTTTCATTAACGTGAATAATGTCAAATTTCAAACAAGGAATGAATTTATAATTTATTATTAAAAGTTTTGTAGCTTTATATTAGCAAGCAGTTAATAATCATTTAAATATATTTTTGTAATCAATGGGAATTTGATATTGAATATACCCATCATTTGTTGAATCATATTCACTTAATGATCCATTGATCATCTTTGATTCCCAGGATATTGATACCAACCCATTGGCATCTCCTGTTCTAGACCATAAACTATACTCTACAGTTTGTTCTTTAAATTAGAAAAACTTAGAGTTTGTATAAAACTTGTGATGAATTCATGGTACGTATTATTGGAAGGATGTGCAATACAGGTTTATACCTTTCAAATTAAACTTCTACAGACATTGGAGATACTTCTGCTACACTATTTCTACTACCAATGTTTTTTCAAGCCCAGGAAATCATTGTCTTCATTTAGTGATTTCACGAAAAATAATGTAAATGGTGTGGAATTTTAAAAATATATCAGTGCATATTATGAATTCCAGACATGTATTCTTTCATAAAACTTTACTTTGGTTGAGTACTCATAGTTATTCCCATTTATCCTGACTACCACGAGAATTTTGCTTACTTTTGAAACCCATATATCTTCATTTTTGTGTAAATCAAAAACCCTCATAATAATTAATTACCACACTTGGATATTTGCAATAGACATCTTTATAAATAAAAGTGAAGTGTTTGTGACTGCTTGTTTGTACTCTCATAAGCTTATTTAGATGATATAAAATCCGTTTCAATTGTTTTTTAACGATTTCTGTTTGGGTATTCTCTGGAATAGCAGAAGTGATTTAAATGTGGTTTTCACTGTGTTTTGTCTGGCATAACTTATAAATCTCTGTTTTTTTTCAAATTATTATTTTCTCAAAAATAATGATTGTTTTTCTACATAAATTTAGAGATTTATTATGATCATAACAAAGTTGACTTAGTTTCAAAACAAGAGAAAAGTTACTGTTTACATGATATTTCATAAAAATTACCCATATTCCTAATTTCTTCTTCAACAAAGTTTAAGTGTGCTCTCTTGGTTGTTCATGAAAATTTTGAAAATATATAGAAAATTGACCAAAGAGAATTGAAAATTTCTTAAAATTTCCTACAAAATGCATTTTGATTCATTTCAATAGCCCAATTACAATTGGAGTAACTGCAAGTAAAACTTCTGGGCTGTTCCTGTTAAAAATAGTGCCACGATAAAAGTAGATGTGAATTCAATCGTATCCCTTTGTCTTCAAAATATTTAGTACTTCACTCTTGCAGATGTGCACTAATTTCCACTTTTCAATAAAACCATTAGTATCTCTTTCACTTATATCCTCTCCTTTCAGCCTTTCAATTGTGAAATATAGTGGAATTACACATTAATTCATAGGAATAATTGGCAACAGTTAAGGTAATGTCTCCAAATGTAGATAGGTCATCTAAAGCTGACATGCAAGGATAATTATTTGAGAAATAAGCATTCTAGTAGTTATGGTGGTTCATAAAACAGTGGCAGTAATAGTCCAGATCTTAGCTTGAGGTAATAAATGTAATTAATTCCAATCAAGTTATTTATCTTGAGATTAATAGTCATATAATTTGACATGTGTAAGGGTGAACAGATAATCCATAGAAATTCTTATGAATTTTATAAGAAACTTGATTTTGTCTGTAGAACTACAATATGAAATGAGTTTGCTTTATAATATAGGAGTGTTAGGATGCTACCAAGGAAAGAATTCAGAAGTGTTCTATGTGTTTGTTACTTTACTTGAGTCTAGATCAACAATATTAGGTGCGCTGTTAGGTTTAGGGCCTCGAAAATTTGTTAGCACCTATGGATGATTATAATTTTGAGATCTTTATATTGTGTTAATATGTAGAAAGTATCATAAATAGAGAGTATTACGTTTAATAGTCTAATTGGTCCAGAAACTGATATTGACATGAAGAGTCAACCTTAGGTTCCCAGAATGTCAGCATAACAAAACATTTTAATTAATATGCCCTTTCTGCAAATTTAGGTAATATGGGACCCCAAAATATAAATTCACTGGTGAAATAAGAACTCACTGGTGAAAACAAGAGATACTGTAAATAGAAGGAGAATATAAAGCAGCAGCAAAAGATTTTGGTTAGATATGTATTTAGTAAAGCACTTGATGTAAAAGATAAGTAATTAATTTCTGATATCCAAACAACTTTGTATACCTGAACTGATTTCATATGTGTTCTGTTTAATATTACGTTTAATCATCACTATTAAAAATCATAATTTACTAAAATTAATTCGTGACTTTGTTTGTGACATTTTTAGGTTCTTTTGTCAGCTTTAGGCACCAATAACAATCAACCTGTCAGATTAAGTGACTTAGCACAGTGTTAATTTCTCTTTCCTAATACATAATTGTCTTGGAAAAACTAAATTATTATTATAGAGGAAGATATTTAAACCTATTAAGACTACAACTATATCTGAAAAGAAAGGTTATTGTAAATATTTTGACTACTCCGGCCTCATGAAGGTAATTATTCCCTTCACCTTAGATCTTTTGGTGCAATTATCTTATAGGGGACACAAACACACCCACACTAAAATTGATTTGGAAAAGAAAAAGAATACTATCACAAATCAAATGTTTGAGCCAGAGGCCATTCAACCATCAAAGATTAAGTGTATTAGTCATAAAGTAAGTTAAGTCATTAGTAATAAAAACACATATTTATAGTAATATTAACTACTATTTTATTAAAAAGTGATAATTATGAGAAGAGAGAAAAAATATCCCCACTAGAATTCCCTGTTTTTAAATATTGTGACTAAAATTGTGATACCCGCGATTGTGTAATAATAATAATAATAATAATAATAATAATAATAATAATAATAATAAATAATTAATAATTTATTTCCAAATGAATTACATTGACAGTGTACAAAAACCATCACCATAAAAACAATAAGAAAGAATACTAATTTTGTTCAACTACTTTACATACATTATTCATCCTGTTTAACATTGCAGTAAAAATACTGGTCTTATCAGATTTAAATTTTAAATTTAAAAATATTTATTACATTTATTTTATCTTATTCAGTACACTTCAAACCCTCTGTAAGTACTTTATGTACTTGTCAGAGACGGGTGTGTTACATTGTATGTTTGTTTCTTTTTTTCTTTTTTGTATTACTGTTGTTGATTATAGTTCACCCATCATCAGTACTGTTTGCCAGTTACTGTATAATGTGTGAATTGTTTTTATTGGAATTTAGATTTTTTCCAAGGAAACTCAACAGGCAAAAAGAAATCAAATAAGAAATAAATGCCCATTTTTTCATTACGGCTTTTAATACATTTATTTTGTAGGTTCTCTATAATATCTACATGTGATTTTGCTGCAGCCACCCATACTCCAATTCCATACCTGATCAGAGACTCTCTTAATGAAAAGTAGACCTATTTGAAAATTTTATAAGATAATCTTTAATTCTCATTAGTTTCCAAACACATGGTTTTATTTTCTTGCTTAATTCCAAGATCTGGTCCCTCCAGCTCAGATTTTGATCAAAAGTGACACCTAAATATTTCAATTTGCTTACAGAATTAATTATATTATTACATTGACAGTTCTGAAAGACTTTGTGTATGCAGTCAGCTTTGAGAAAGAATATTTTAACTTGTGCTCTTGCAATTTTTGGAGCTGTGATATGCAGTATTCTAGTCCTTTTCTCATTTATTATTAAACCTTTATCATGGCACCATTTTTGAAATATTCCAAATTTCTCCTGTAACTCCATTTCGGACTTTTTTTGGTCTGTCTATAGATAATAGCATCTTGTCATCCACGCAAATATAATAGGAACCATTTCTAGATAATTTTTTTAGTCATTCACAAATATTAGATAAAGTATAGGCTCTAGAAACTTCCTTGTGGAATTCCCCTTTTCACAGTTTTTATTTCACTATAGTATTATCTATTTTGACCCTAAATTGATCTTCCTCTAGATATTTTAAACAACTGTTAAACTTTGCCTCTAACCCCTTGCTTTCCAGTGCATCTAACATCTTTTCATGGCTTATTACATGGTAAGCTTTTGACAAGTCAATGCTCAATGCTATCACATGCAATCCCTTGTGTAATTTTTCATTTAATATCTATCATAGATTTTCCAAGTCTGTGGTGCTTTTGTTTTTTTGATATGCAAATTGATTGTTATCTATTATTTTACATTTTTCCAGGTAGTTGGAAATAATATAATAATAATAATAATAATAATAATAATAATAATAATAATAATAATAATAATAATAATAATCTGCAATATTAAATTCTGTGTTTTACTTTTCCAAAGCTGGTGCACTCAATATTAATAAATATAATAAATGCTTCAATTGCAGAATTTGATAGGTTATGGAAAGGATGTTTGTACTCACAAGCACGGATCCACGGCTAGGAAAATTAGGAAAATTTCTTCCCCTAAAATTTTTCAGTAACTATTACTTGTAACTTTTCACAATACTTTAAAGCAAAAATATTTTCAGATTAGCATTAACATGTTCCACTGAGGGCTAACAACCTTGGGTGGATAAAAATCGGAATTCAGCTAAAATGCTGATCTCCTCTAATGATAAGGTTCATGCACCTGCTAAAGCAGGGCACACGCGTGGTCTGAGTTGGCCTATCCATGAAAAAATCAACAACAAAACACAATAAAATTGTAACACTGCATGAGCTGTGTGTAGCCTGGGATGTTTTATAAAATTTCTAATATGATCTATTTGAAGAAAACATTTTGAATTTCCCCTCCCAAAATTTGTCTCTGCATCTGCCCCTGGTACTCAAAATGGATTCCATTTAAATGATAGTTTCACAAAGTATCATATGCAATAGGGCATTATGTCACATCATGTAGTGTTGCTATGGTCTCTAAAATTTACTGTATTCAAGTACTGCCTACAATTAATATACAGAATATTACTTTGTAAACTAGTGTACAATTACTTATATCAGAGCAAATGAAAGATATATTTTAAATACTCTGTATTTGAATATTAAGTTCAAATATGTTTGAAACCTATCTTGAACAATTGCCCTTGATCTCTGGTTTGACAACCTGTGCTAAAATAATGTGAGTACAATTTTCTATGCTAAAACCGTGAAAAATAGAATTGGCAAAGTTACCTTGAAAATGGAGCAACATTGCCAATTATATAAAAATTCAGTGGAAATCACAAAAACAAATTTAAAAATGATTTTTTAAGCTATAAAAACATTAATTTTTAATAGGGTGGAGCAAAACATAAAATTCAAATTTTAAAAATTTTAATTAGATTTTTTAGTTTAATACAATTTATATTATTAAAATCCATTTTCTAATTATGTTATTATATGATTATTATAAGCCCTACAATTCCTAAACAAGGTTTACAATTTCTAAAGGGTTAAGGCTCCTAGTTCCCCAGAAAGTTCTGCTCGGGTTTGCGCCCTTGCAGTTTGGTTTTGTTCAACTATGCTAATGAATAAATTTCACACATATTATGCAGGTATTGATTACTACTAACTAAACAATGGTCATATAATTTATCTGTTAATGTAGTCTGTCTTTTAATATTCCTTCAAAAAAGCTGAATCAAGGAAACGAAATAAGTAAAATGTTGGGGAAACAATATCTAATTATGAAAAATATATTAAATATATGTATAGATGTACTACATAATTACGAATTATTAATGTAAATAATAAATGAAAAAAATATTTACTGAAAATTATTTAAATTAACTCTTAATCATTAATACTGTCTTTTATGTCCAATGATTTTGTCATTATAACAATGATCAATGTCTAACATGTATATTTTTATATCTTTATGGTAAGAGTTTTCAAATTTTAGTTTATATGTAAGTACACCTTGTACTGTAAACAAAATTATTATTTATGTTACATCATGATTAATCACACTGCCATGCACAGAAAAAGAAAAGTGCAAAATTTGAAAAAATAGTTATGTACCTTGGGAACAATGTCAATTCTTGGTTAGTAAAGAAATTGCCCCTTCAGTAAACTTGGTGAAAACCAATTTTCAAGAAACCCATACTATTACATGTTACAGTATTTTCTCTCTATCTTAAGATAAATGTCTGTTTTTAAAAATAAATGCATGTTTTGCTTAAATTTGTATTTTGCAATCCTAGGACATAAACAAAAAGTTAATTAATTTGTTTTAAAAGTAGACAGTCTCAAAAACAGTGAAGAGTGACGTATTTTCTCAGAATTTAACTAAAAAATAACAATTTCATTCATTTCTTCTTGTTAAAATCCTCCTAACCTCTCATTGACAAAGCTACAATATCATAAAGTGAGAAAAAAATTCTCTGCCAGTGATATCAGTCAATTATTGTTTTACTTCTCAGTTACTGTCAAAATCTAACGATTTTCATACTCTGCCATCTTTTCAAACCCAAACTGTACTTGGATAAACTTCTTGCAAATATTACTTCATCCAGTGTTATGATGCAGTGATAAAAATTCAAAAAGAAACTGAAAATATGAAGATCTGGATATAGTTGACAAGTAATTTCATGTCACAGGTCATTTTCTAGAAAATGTTATCACTGAACCAATAGATTATTATTTGGAACACTATTCAATGAAGCCAATTTTGGTTACCAGTGAATATTTAAAATACCTGCACTATTTCTCTGTTACTCATTGAAGTTAATATGGATCTACAAAATTCAACAGGACAAATAGCGCTTTTTCTCTCCTAATGCAGCACCCTTTGTAATAAAATCATCAAAAGCTTTGGAAGTGTTTTTTTTGTCTATTCTTTGCGTGACTTGCATAGCTCATGTATTTCACAGAATGGCAAAAAAACTGAAGTTTAGGCAAATTGATTACAATTATTAATGAGATATCTTTTAAATGACCTTCAAGAATTCAGATACTTTAACATTCTGTTTCAGATCTGCCCGTCTCCTCAACCTGACGTGAGATCAGGAACATTGATTTCAGCAGTTTTTACTATTCTTTTGATTTTTCAAGAATATGTGCTGAGGTTAACACCCTTGAGGTACGAAGCATCATCAGTCAGATTAGCAATGAAACTTCTTGATACTTTAGAAATAAAAATGACATAATTATTGTTATTTTGGCTTTTTCCAAGGCCCTACCACCATTAGGCTTGAAGAAAGGGAGTAGATCCTGGTAAAATAATTGAAACATGTGGATGGTGCAGCATCAGCTGCAGGAAGTGCCCAGAGGAAAAAATGATTGGTAACAGAAAAATGTATGACTGTTTTCTCAAAATTAAAAACAACAACATAAACTTAAAGATATTTTGAAAATTCTAAAGAATGATGATTCACTTACTGCAGAAAAAGATGCATCTTACTTACTGTGTTTTAAGATTTGCTCCAGTGACCTCTATCCACTTAGATCTCTTTCTCTTAATTGAAGGGTGTTTTGTCTGACAGAAGTCAGTAATAACTGAAAATTTAAGAAAACACTTAATTGTTTCAGGTAATCAAAAGTGGAAACTCAGAGTAGTTTGTCATAAAATTACGTGTTTCTTTTTCATATGTAATTTCAAATCAATGTATAAATCTTGACAAAGTATCCCGTTTCACCGCGCTGTCAGAGCAGGCTGATAAAGATCGCAGTAATCAGGGCTGCGAAAAACCCTGACGGCAGCAACCGATTGATATATACTCTTTGGAGCAACAAGCAACAGCCCAAGAAGAGCGGGGGTTCCCCGTAATATTGATTATAGTACGATTTATTTAGTCGTGCACTTGACGTAAATCAGCTGTTGCGGTTTCATCCAATCGGGAGTTTATCGTCGCTACAGTGACGTCACTCTGGATTAGTTCAAGATTTCGATTGGATGAAACCGTAAACGGCTGATTTACGTCAAGTGTCAGTTCATCGAATCCTAGCATAGCATGTCCGCAAGTGTATAAGTGTAGCGTGCATCTATCTCGACCAACAGTGGGCAAAGTCCAAAAACAGAGGAAGCGAAACGAGCAGATGAGTAACTCGAACCGATTGCTGGTAACAGAGAAGCCAAACTCAGAACACCCGAACGATAGTGGATATAAGATGATAACTGTCTTATCAGTATACATCCTTGCAGCGAGGGTTTCTGACAAGAATAATATTGAGATTCCTCATTCTCGATGCAAAGGATTTTCGTGGGGCGCAGTATCATGGAGCCTTTCTCACTTAAGAGATAGAGAGAAAATTGCGTCTTTTCTCTTTCTTTTTCTGAGTCGCTTTTTTATTATTCATTTATTCATGTATTTATTTATTTATATGTTTGTCTGTTAATTGTTTGGTTGGTTTTGTTATGTTCGCTGCAACCCAAGGGTCGTAGCGACAGTTTAGTATTTTACATGAAGAGTTCGATATTTCATTTTACATTAGATGTATACTGCTTACAGTGGCAAGGAAATTATTTTAATAATACAAACCTTGACACAAGTCACGGCTGGTATGTTATATGCACATGAAAGTCAATTATATTTTATTAAATAAATTGATTTTGGGGCAATTTTTTCTAATTTCCCGTTGATAAGGCTTGGGGGTTAAAAGCTGCTTTAAACTGTTGCTCTGGGATATGCGTTCTCTTTCTTCCTGATAAACGTTCACCATCTTGCATCTTATTCCGAGTCTTCATTTAATTTTTTTGTGGAAATTGGGGGGATGTGGAGAGGCCGCCCCGTGCTTGATTATATCTTTGTCAGTGATTATCCACTTGTCTTTTTGGCCATCCATTAATTACGTAAAAACAAATTTGGAATACTCCACTTAACCAATAATTATGTAACTATTGTGACAATACTTCCCATTGTACAAGTAAAAATATATAGCAGAGGCACTTTGTATTAAATTTATTTGTATATAATAAAATTTATGATAATCTGTTGGCGATTTTGACCGCGCTTAAGAAATGAATATATTTGTTTCAGAAATAAAAATAATCCAGGAATAAACTAGTGCTACAGAAGGCACTGACTTTCTCGAATTAGTTTCTATTTGGGGCCGTTCCTGGAAAATGGTGTTTAAGCGTTTCTGTGAATGCGAAATTTGAACTCTCTTTCACAGAAAGCTATTGAGTTTTAGAAAAACTTCATATGAAGTCATTTCAAAAGCATTTCTGATGCCCCAAATGCAATTAGTGTTTGGAAACGCAGAAAAAATGCTGAATATTAAAGACGCGAGAATATTTAAAAAAGTTAACATTTACGTTATATTTTTTGAAAAAAACAAAAGAAATACAACTAACTGGTCTAATAAACCGTGCAATTAACCACTATCAATTGCGAAAGGTTTGAAGCAAAATTGTGGAGCTGTTTTTGAAAAAAGGGGCGTTCGAACGGTTTTCTGGCGGAATGCGGAATTCATTTGCCACATCTAAATATTTTAATGATCAGAGAACACACTTTACAAATAGATTTACAAATCGCAATGCGCAGGCCTTTGGAAACAAGCGCACGGTCAACGCTACCTTGATGTATTAAAAACCACCTGCTTCTCTGGAGGCGACCGGGGCCGTCGTGGCAACGGCGGCCGGTGTCTTCGCAATCTTCGGTTCGCCCCGAAGTCCGCTGGGAATTCGCCCTCCCTCGGCGACCAACACCTCTGCCCAACGTAACGGCCGATGAATTCGCCGGGGTCCACCCCAGACGGTGGTGTGAATAATGTCTCACGGGTATTGGAACGCACGACGCGTGACTGATGTTCGTCGGCTGTTCTAGTCTTTTCAGCGACCTTTCTCAACTTTGCGGCGGATGTCCCGTACAGTACTGCCCACTGTTATATTATACCAGGGCGGGATTATGGAACACGAGCCCACCCGGCCACACGATTTTCCTTTCTTTTGGTTTTTATCAGTTCTGGTGCGCAATTCTACTTTCACTAATTATCTGATGTTAATCCTTATCAAACCTTGGTTCACACTCAGCGGCCCACACTTTCAGTCCGAACTGCACTTTAACGACAATAAATTCTCTTTGACGCAGCACTGCCGCCTGTGCTTCACTCGAGGCCTCTCCGCGCCACCACTAACCGTCGCTCGCCTCGCCGTATTCCCCCTGATTTGACCGGTGGGGGGTTGTGCGGCGCGGCGGTTACTTTATTTCCATTACCTTATTCCAGTACTTTATTTTAATTTATTTAATTGCTGGATCAATGTAATTGTTTCTAATTACAGGAACGTTCTTCGTTTCAATGTATACGAGGAAGGTAAACTAATGGTGTTACAAATAGCAAAGACTTGCTCTTTGTAAAATTTTCTAGTTTTCGAGGTGTGGACTGGCTTTACGGTCGTGCCCCATCCTCTTGCCAGCTGACATCTATTGCCACCAAAGAACATTTTTTGAAATTTCTCAGATATTCGGTTTTCTAGTAGTAAAACCGAAATTTTACTTTAATAAATTTAAGAAGAGTAAACCATCT
>BOPP01000062.1:3641339-3678878 GCA_017312745.1 Gryllus bimaculatus
GCAGGGTAGAACGCCGCGGCGCAGTGGAAAGGGCCCCATTTAAAGCTTGTTGTACTGCTAGACCGTTGGCGCGTATGTCCTCCTGCGCTTCGCGTAGGAGAGTCCGCTTGCCGTACGTAGGAAGACCTCCATTCAAAATCAATGCTCTGCTAGGAGCGGAAGCGCGCAGCGATGGCGACATTAGAAGGGACGGAATGCGGCGTCAGACCAGTGGGTGTCCAACTTGCAAGGCCTCAAGAGCCCACAATAAAGACTTTAATGCGCTAGCGACCATTATTTTCATTGCTACGCGCAATCTAGGCCGACTTCCAATATTCTTAGGCTGCCTCTGAAAACGCCGTGGATGGGGATGCAACCAGTGCATTAAATATCAAACCATACCAGGCATAATACAGCAGAAAATTTTGCTGCATTCAACAATGTCGGAGGATCATTTGAATGAACGTGTGCATGTTCGCAGTGATACATATAAACCTGATCCATGAAAAATAAGAAAAAAAAAGGAAAAGGACATTCAGGCATAAGTTTAAACAAAGACAAAGGAAAAATTATGCTTATATAAGTTAATCGACTACGCCTAGTACTCACTTACAGAAATGAACTGTTCTCTGTAAAAGCAGCTCTTTTAATTGCTAAGCTAAAAATTAAAGAGTACCATGCATATACATTTAATTTTATATTGCAATGCATTGACATACAGTTAAACAAAAGACAAAAGAAAATAATTACTTTGTACATTTTCTTACTTTAGAACTAATATAATTTTCCTTTAACAAATGTTAAAAAAACTCTCAGAGAACGAAAACCAAGATATTCTAATTGCCTAAATACTTTGATTTTCATTACGTGAATAATTTCAAATTTCAAAACAAGGAATTGGAATTTAGTAATTTATTATTAAAAGTTTCTTGTAGCTTTATATCAAGCTAGCAGTTAATTATCATTTAAATATATTTTTATAATCAATGGGATTGATATTGAATATACCATCATTTGGTTGAATTTTATTCACTAATGATTCATTGATCATCTTTTGATTTCCCAGGATATTGATACCAACCCGTTGGCATCTTCCTGTTCTAGACCATTAAACTATAAACTCTACAGGTTTGTTCTTTAAACTAGAAAAACTTAGAGTTTGTATTAAAACTTGTGATGGAATTGCATGGTACGTATTATTGGAAGGATGTGACTAATACAGGTTATACCTTTCAAATTAACTTCTACAGACATTGGAAGATTACTTCTTGCCTACACTATTTCTACTACCAATGTGTTTTTCAAAGCCCAGGAAATTCATTGTCTTCATTTATGATATTGCACGAAAATAATATGTTAAATGGTGTGGAATTTAAAAATATATCAGTGGCATTATTATGAATTCCAGACATGTATTCTTTCATTAAAACTTATACCTTTGCGTGAAGTACTCGTAGTTATTCCCATTTATCGACTACCACGAAGAATTTTTGCTTACTTTTTGAACCCCATATATCTTCATTTTTTGTGTAAATCAAAAAACCCTCATAATAATTAATTACCACACTTGGATATTTGCCAATAGACATCTTTATAAATAAAAGTGAAGTGTTTGGACTGCTTGTTTGGTACTTTCTCATAAGCTTATTTAGACGATATAAAATCCGTTTCAATGTTTTTTTAAACGATTTCTGTTTGGGTTATTCTCTGGAATAGCAGAAGTGCATTTAAATGTGGTTTTCACTGTTGTTTTGTCTTGGCATAACTTATAAATCTCTGTTTTTTTTCAAATTATTATTTTCTCAAAAAATAAATGATTGTTTTCTTACATAAATTTAGAGATTTATTATTGATCATAACAAAGTTTGAACTTAGTTTCAAACACAAGAGAGAAAAGTTACTGTTTACATGATATTTTCATAAAAAATTACCCATATTTCCTAATTCTCTTCTTCAACAAAAGTTTAAGGTTGCTCTCTTGGTTGTTCATGAAAATTTGAAAATATATAGAAAATTGACCAAAGAGAATTGAAAATTTCTTAAATTTCCTTACAAAATGCATTTGATTCATTTCAAAGCCCAATTACCAATTGAGTAACGCCATAGTAAAACTTCTGGCTGTTCTGCTTAAAAATAGTTGCCACGATAAAAGTAGATGTGAATTCAATCGTTATCCCTTGTCTTCAAAAAATTTAGGTAACTTCCACTCTTTGCAGAGTGCACATTAAATTTTCCACTTTTCAATAAAACCATTAGTTATTGATCTCTTTTCACTTATATCCCTCTCCTTCAAGGCCTTTCAATTGTGAAAATATAGTGGAATTAACACATAATTCATATGGAATAATATTGGCAACATGTAAGGTAATGTCTCCCCAAATGGTAGATAGGGTCATCTAAAGCTGACATGCAAGGATAATTATTGAAAAATAAAGCATTCTAGTAGTTATGTCGTTATAAAACAGTGGTCAGTAATAGTCCAGATCTTAGCTTTGCAGGTAATAAATGTAATTAATTCCAATCAGTTATTTATCTTGAGATTAAATAGTCATATAGATTGACATTGTGTAAGCTCCTGGTGAACAGATAATCCATATGGAAATTTCTTATGAATTTTTATAAGGGAAACTTGTTTTTGCTGCAGAACTACTAATATGAAATGAAGTTTGCTTTATAATATAGGAGTGTTAGGATGCTACCAAGGAAAGAATTCAGAAAGTGTTCGTATGTGTTTGTTACTTTACTTGAGTCTAGATCAACAATATTAGTGTTGCGCTGTTTAGGTTTAGGGCTCGAAAATTTGCTGTAGCACCTATGGAGATTATAATTTTGAGATCTTTATATTGTGTTAATTATGTAGAAAGTATTCATAAATAGAGAGTATTACGTTTAATAGTCTAATTGGTTCCAGAAAACTGATTGACAGTGAAGATCAACCTTTAGTTCCAGAAGATCAGCATAACAAAACATTTTAATTAATATGCCCTTGCTGGCAAATTTAGGTAATATGGGGACCCCCAAAATATAAATTCACTGGGTGAAAATAAGAACTCACTGGTGTGAAAACAAGAGATACTGTAAATAGGAGAATATAAAGCAGCAGCAAAAAAGCATTTTGGTTTAGATATGTATTTAGTTAAAGCACTTGATGTAAAAAAGATAAGGTAATTAATTTCTGAATCCAAACAACTTTGTTATACCTGAACTGATTTCTATGTGTTCGTGTTAATATTACGTTTAATCTCACTATTAAAAATCATAATTTACTAAAATTAATTCGTGACTTGTTTGTGACATTAGGTTCTTTTGTCAGCTTTAGGCACCAATAAACAATCAACCTGTCAGATTAAGTGACTTAGCACCAGTGTTAATTTCTCTTTCCTAATACATAATTGTCTTGGAAAAACTAAATTATTATTATAGAGGAAGATATTTAAACCTATTAAGACTACAACTATATCTGAAAAGAAAGGTTATTGTAAATATTTTGACTACTCCGGCCTCATGAAGGTAATTATTCCCTTCACCTTAAGATCTTTTGGTGCAATTATCTTATAGGGGACACCAACACACCCACCCACAAAATTGATTTGGAAAAGAAAAGAATACTATCAAAATCAAATGTTTGAGCCAGAGGCCATTCAACCATCAAAGATTAAGTGTATTAGTCATAAAGTAAGTTAAGTCATTAGTAATAAAAAACACATATTTTAAGTAATATTAACTACTATTTTATTAAAAAGTGATAATTATGAGAAGAGAGAAAAAATATCCCCACTAGAGTTACCTGTTTTTAAAATATTGTGACTAAAATTGTGATACCCGCGATTGTGTAATTAATAATAATAATAATAATAATAATAATAATAATAATAATATTAAAAATAATTAATAATTTATTTCCAAATGAATTACATTGACAGTGTACAAAAACCATCACCATAAAAACAATAAGAAAGAATACTAATTTTGTTCAACTACTTTACATACATTATTCATCCTGTTTAACATTGCAGTAAAAATACTGTGCTTATCAGATTTAAATTTAAAAAAATATTTATTATATTTATTTTATCTTATTCAGTACACTTCAAACCCTCTGTAAGTACTTTATGTACTTGTCAGAGGCGGGTGTGTTACATTGTTAGTTTGTTTCTTTTTTCTTTTTTGTATTACTGTTGTTGATTATAGTTCACCCATCATTCAGTACGTTTGCCAGTTACTGTATAATGTGTGAATTGTTTTTATTGGAATTTAGATTTTTTCCAAGGAAACTCAACAGGCAAAAAGAAATCAAATAAAAATAAATGCTCATTTTTTCATTACGGCTTTTAATACATTTATTTTGTAGGTTTCTCTATAATATCTACATGTGATTTTGCTGCAGCCACCCATACTCCAATTCCATACCTGATCAGAGACTCTCTTAATGAAAAGTAAGCCTATTTGAAAATTATAAGATAATCTTTAATTCTCATTAGTTTCCAAACACATGGTTTTATTTTCTTGCTTAATTCCAAGATCTGGTCCCTCCAGCTCAGATTTGATCAAAGTGACACCTAAATATTTCAATTTGCTTACAGAATTAATTATATTATTACATTGACAGTTCTGAAAGACTTTGTGTATGCAGTCAGCTTTGAGAAAGAATATTTTAACTTGTGCTCTTGCAATTTTTGGAGCTGTGATATGCAGTATTCTAGTCCTTTTCTCATTTATTATTAAACCTTTATCATGGCACCATTTTTGAAATATTCCAAATTTCTCCTGTAACTCCATTTCGGACTTTTTTTGGTCTGTCTATAGATAATAGCATCTTGTCATCCACGCAAATATAATAGAAACCATTTCTAGATAATTTTTTAAGTCATTCACAAATATTAGATAAAGTATAGGGCTAGGAACTTCCTTGTGGAATTCCCCTTTTCACAGTTTTTATTTCACTATCAGTATTATCTATTTTGACCCTAAATGATATGTTGTACTTCCTTCTAGATATTTTTTAAACAACTGTTAAACTTTGCCTCTAACCCCTATGCTTTCCAGTGCATCTAACATCTTTTCATGGCTTATTACATGGTAAGCTTTTGACAAGTCAATTGCTCAATGCTATCACATGCAATCCCTTGTGTAATTTTTCATTTAATTATTATCATAGATTTTCCAATAAGGCTGTGGTGCTTTTGTTTTTTGATATGAAATTGATTGTTATCTATTATTTTACATTTTTCCAGGTAGTTGGAAATAATAATAATAATAATAATAATAATAATAATAATAATAATAATAATAATAATAATTAATAAATAATAATAATAATCTGCAATATTAAATTCTGTGTTTTACTTTTCCAAAGCTGGTGCACTCAATATTAATAAATATAATAAATGCTTCAATTGCAGAAATTGATAGGTATGGAAAGGATGTTTGTACTCACAAGCACCGATCCACGGCTAGGAAAATTAGGAAAATTTCTTCCCCTAAAATTTTTCAGTAACTATTACTTGTAACTTTTCACAATACTTTAAAGCAAAAATATTTTCAGATTAGCATTAACATGTTCCACTGAGGCTAACAACCTTGGTGGATAAAAATCGGAATTCAGCTAAAATGCTGATCTCCTCTAATGATAAGGTTCATGCACCTGCTAAAGCAGGGCACACGCGTGGTCTGAGTTGGCCTAATCCATGAAAAAACAACAACAACAAAACACAATAAAATTGTAACACTGCATGAGCTGTGTGTAGCCTGGGATGTTTTATAAAATTTCTAATATGATCTATTTGAAGAAAACATTTTGAATTTCCCCTCCCAAAATTTGTCTCTGCATCTGCCCCTGGTACTCAAAATGGATTCCATTTAAATGATAGTTTCACAAGTATCATATGCAATAGGGCATTATGCACATCATGTAGGTTTGCTATGGTCTCTAAAATTTACTGTATTCAAGTACTGCCTACAATTAATATACAGAATATTACTTTGTAAACTAGTGTACAATTACTAATATCAGAAGCAAATGAAAAGATATATTTTAATACTCTGTATTTGAATATTAAGTTCAAATATGTTTGAAAACCTATCTTGAACAATTGCCCCTGATCTCTGGTTTGACAACCTGTGCTAAATAATGTGAGTACAATTTTCTATGCTAAAACCGTGAAAAATAGAATTGGCAAAGTTACCTTGAAAATGGAGCAACATTGCCAATTATATAAAAATTCAGTGGAAATCACAAAAACAAATTTAAAAATGATTTTTTAAGCTATAAAAACATTAATTTTTAATAGGTGGAGCAAAACATAAAATTCAAATTTTAAAAATTTTAATTAGATTTTTTAGTTTAATACAATTTATATTATTAAAATCCATTTTCTAATTATGTTATTATATGATTATTATAAGCCCTACATTCCTAAACAAGGCTTACAATTCCTAAAGGGTTTAAGGCTCCTAGTTCCCCAGAAAGTTCTGCTCGGGGTTTGCGCCTTGCAGTTTGGTTTTGTTCAACTATGCTAATAAATAAATTCACACATATTATGCAGGTATTGATTACTACTAACTAAACAATGGTCATATAATTTGTTCTGTTAATGTAGTCTGTTCTTTTAAATTCCTTCAAAAAAGCTGAATCAAGGAAACGAAATAAGTGAAATGTGGGGGAAACAAATATCTAATTATGAAAAATAATTAAATATATGTATAGTGTACTACATATTTACGAATTATTAATGTAAATAATAAATGAAAAAATATTTACTGAAAATTATTTAAATTAACTCTTAATCATTAATACTGTCTTTTATGTCCAATGATTTTGTCATTATAACAATGATCAATGTCTAACATGTATATTTTTATATCTTTATGGTAAGAGTTTTCAAATTTTAGTTTATATGTAAGTACACCTTGTACTGTAAACAAAATTATTATTTATGTTACATCATGATTAATCACACTGCCATGCACAGAAAAAGAAAAGTGCAAAATTTGAAAAAATAGTTATGTACCTTGGGAACAATGTCAATTCTTGGTTAGTAAAGAAATTGCCCCTTCAGTAAACTTGGTGAAAACCAATTTTCAAGAAACCCATACTATTACAGTGTACAGTATTTTCTCTCTATCTTAAGATAAATGTCTGTTTTTTAAAAATAAATGCATGTTTTGCTTAAATTTGTATTTTGCAATCCTAGGACATAAAACAAAAAGTTAATTAATTGTTTTAAAAGTAGACAGTCTCCAAAAACAGTGAAGAGTGACGTATTTTCCAGAATTTAACTAAAAAATAACAATTTCATTCATTTCTTCTTGTTAAAATCCTCCTAACCTCTCATTGACAAAGCTACAATATCATAAAGTGAGAAAAAAATTCTCTGCCAGTGATATCAGTCAATTATTGTTTTACTTCTCAGTTACTGTCAAATCTAACGATTTTCATACTCTGCCATCTTTTCAAACCCAAACCGTACATGGAATAAACTTCTTGCAAATATTACTTCATCAGTGTTATGATGCAGTGATAAAAATTCAAAAAGAAACTGAAAATATGAAGATCTGGATATAGTACAAGTAATTTCATGTCACAGGTCATTTTCTAGAAAATGTTATCACTGAACCAATAGATTATTATTTGGAACACTATTTAATGAAGCCAATTTTGGTTACCAGTGAATATTTAAAATACCTGCACTATTTCTCTGTTACCATGAAGTTAATATGGATCTACAAAATTCAACAGGACAAATAGCCTTTTTTCTCTCCTAATGCAGCACCCTTTGTAATAAAATCATCAAAAGCTTTGGAAGTGTTTTTAAGTGTTTTTCTTGTCTATTCTTCGCGTGACTTGCATAGCTCATGTATTTCACAGAATGGCAAAAAAACTGAAGTTAGGCAAATTGATTACAATTATTAATGAGATATCTTTTAAATGACCTTCAAGAATTCAGATACTTAACATTCTGTTTCAGGTCTGCCCCTGTCTCCTCAACCTGACGTGAGATCAGGAACATTGATTTCAGCAGTTTTTACTATTCTTTTGATTTTTCAAGAATATGTGCTGAGGTTAACTCACCCTTGAGGTATGAAGCATCATCAGTCAGATTAGCAATGAAACTTCTTGATACTTTAAAATAAAAATGACCTAATTATTGTTATTTGGCTTTTTCCAAGGCGCCTACCACATTAGGCTTGAAGAAAGGGAGTAGATCCTGGTAAAATAATTGAAACATGTGGATGGTGCAGCATCAGCTGCAGGAAGTGCCCAGAGGAAAAAATGATTGGTAACAAAAAAATGTATTACTGTTTTCTCAAAATTAAAAACAACAACATAAACTTAAAGATATTTTTGAATTTCTAAAGAATGATGATTCACTTACTGCAGAAAAAGATGCATCTTACTTACTGTGTTTTAGATTTGCTCCAGTGACCTCTATCCACTTAGATCTCTTCTCTTAATTGAAGGGTGTTTTGTCTGACAGAAGTCAGTAATAACTGAAAATTTAAGAAAACACTTAATTGTTTCAGGTAATCAAAAGTGGAAACTCAGAGTAGTTTGTCATAAAATTACGTGTTTCTTTTTCATATGTAATTTCAAATCAATGTATAAATCTTGACAAAGTATCCCGTTTCACCGCGCTGTCAGAGCAGGCTGATAAAGATCGCAGTAATCAGGGCTGCGAAAAACCCTGACGGCAGCAACCGATATATACTCTTTGGAGCAACAAGCAACAGCCCAAGAAGAGCGGGGGTTCCCCGTAATATTGATTATAGTTACGATTTATTTAGGCGTGCACTTGACGTAAATCAGCTGTTCGGTTTCATCCAATCGGGAGTTTATCGTCGCTACAGTGACGTCACTCTGGATAGTTCAAGATTTCGATTGGATGAAACGGTAAACGGCTGATTTACGGCAAGTGCTCAGTTCATCGATTAATCCTAGCATAGCATGTCTGCAAGTGTATAAGTGTAGCGTGCATCTATCTCGACCAACAGTGGGCAAAGTCCAAAAACAGAGGAAGCGAAACGAGCAGATGAGTAACTCGAACCGATTGCTGGTAACAGAGAAGCCAAACTCAGAACACCCCGAACGATAGTGGATATAAGATGGTAACTGTCTTATCAGTATACATCCTTGCAGCGAGGGTTTCTGACAAGAATAATATTGAGATTCCTCATTCTCGATGCAAAGGATTTTCGTGGGGCGCAGTATCAGGAAGCCTTTCTCACTTAAAGAGATAGAGAGAAAATTGCGTCTTTTCTCTTTCTTTTTCTGAGTCGCTTTTTTATTATTCATTTATTCATGTATTTATTTATTTATATGTTTGTCTGTTAATTGTTTGGTTGGTTTGTTATTGTCGCTGCAACCCAAGGGTCGTAGCGACAGTTTAGTATTTTACATGAAGGTTCGATATTTCATTTTACATTAGATGTATACTGCTTACAGTGGCAAGGAAATTATTTTAATAATACAAACCTTGACACCCAGTCACGGCTGGTATGTTAATATGCACATGAAAGTCAATTATATTTTATTAAATAAATTGATTTTGGGGCAATTTTTTCTAATTTCCCGTTGATAAGGCTTGGGGTAAAAGCTGCTTTAAACTGTTGCTCTGGGGATATGCGTTCTCTTTCTTCCTGATAAACGTTCACCATCTTGCATCTTATTCCGAGTCTTCATTTATTTTTTTGTGGAAATTGGGGGGATGTGGAGAGGCCGCCCCGTGCTTGATTATATCTTTGTCAGTGATTATCCACTTGGTCTTTTGTGGCCATCCATTAATTACGTAAAAACAAATTTGGAATACTCCCACTTAACCAATAATTATGTAACTATTGTGACAATACTTCCCATTTACAAGTAAAAATATATAGCAGAAGGCACATTTGTATTAAATTTATTTGGTATATAATAAAATTTATGATAATCTGTTGGCGATTTTGACCGCGCTTAAGAAATGAATATATTTGTTCAGAAAGTAAAAATAATCCAGGAATAAACTAGTGCTACAGAAGGCACTGACTTTCTCGAATTAGTTTTCTATTTGGGGCCGTTCCTGGAAAATGGTGTTTAAGCGTTTCTGTGAATGCGAAATTTGAACCTCTTTTCACAGAAAGCTATTGAGTTTTAGAAAAACTTCATATGAAGTCATTTCAAGCATTTCTAGCCCCAAATGCAATAGTGTTTGGAAATCGCAGAAAATGTGAATATTAAAGACGCGAGAAATATTTAAAAAAGTTACATTTACGTATATTTTGAAAAAACAAAAGAATACAACTAACTGTCATAATAAACCGTGCAATTAACACTATCAATTGGAAAGGTTTGAAGCAAAATTTGGAACTGTTTTTGAGAAAAGGGCGTTCGAACGTTTCTGCGAATGCGGAATTTTGAGCTCATTTGAACAGAAAACTTGAGTTTTCGAGAAACTTTATGTTATTTAAACCACATGTACTCATAAATACAATAATATGAACAAATTCACGCTAATGTATATATTAACACCGTAACACTATATATATATATATATATATATATATATATATATATATATATATATATATATATATATATATATATATCGTAATATTTGAAAATACAAAAAATAGAGCAATATGATGCTTAAGCCATCTTATAGAGTGAATCTAGTACTGTTCGTATCCAAAATTTAAAGAAAAAATTGGAGCCGTTTAGGATAAAAATTACCTTAAAAACCTAAAAGAACCAATTATAGACAAAAAAATTTTAATCTGAAGGAAGAATCTCTATTTTTAATTTTGTAGTTGTAGGAAAACATCGAAAACAATTTATGCTTTTGAAATTATCGAAAATTAAGAGTTATCCAAGAAAATCGGACCTAAGTCACTTTTATAAGTGTATTTCTTACAAGAAATGTAAAGAAAAAATTTGGAACCGTTTTCGAGAAAATGTTGAAAATATTCGGGGCTGTTATGTAATGTACCCCCAATTTTGAAGAATGTTTTTCAAAATCCAATACTTTAACTTGAGTCAGAAGGGGTTTCTTCAATTTGGGACAATCCGTATAATAAACGTAAACGTATACGTAAACGTAATAAACGTATGGTTTAAGCGCTAGTGGTGTTCACAGACGGACGGACAGACGGACATTTTAAACAAACAAATTACAACACGTTTTTGGAATCAGAGACAGGGAACCCTAAAAGGCGTATTTCTGTTGAAATCTGGTGATAAATTTTCTCTATACTACGTATATTATTCCGTATATATGTTGTGACGTACCTGGGAAGCGGTACTTTTACGACAAATAAATTATGCAAGGGACAGGTACATTTTCGTGAAATGGGTCTCCAGGAATTTGCGCAGCATAGGGAAATAATGGTTATAAATTCTTTTGCCACATCTAAATATTTTAATGATCATGAGAAACACACTTTACAAAATAGTATTTACAAATCGCAATGCGCAGGCCTTGGAAACAAGCGCACGGTCAACGCTACCTTGATGTATTAAAAACCACCTGCTTCTCTTGGAGGCGACCGGGGCCGTCCGTGGCAACGGCGGCTGTTCTTCGGCAATCTTCGGGTTCGCCCCGAAGTCCGCTGGGAATTCGCCCTCCCTCGGCGACCAACACCTCTGGCCCAACGTAACGGCCGATGAATTCGCCGGGGTCCACCCCAGCCGGTTGTGAAATATGTCTCACGGGTATTGGAACGCACGACGCGTGACTGATGTTCGTCGTGCTGTTCTTAGTCTTTTCAGCGACCTTTCTCACTTTGCGCGGATGTACGGACAGTACGCCCACTGTTATATTATACCAGGGCGGGATTATGACACGAGCCCACCGGCCACCGATTTTCCTGTCTTATGGTTTTTTATCAGTTTGGTGCGCAATTCTACTTCCACTAATTATCTGATGTTAATCTTATCAAAACCTTGGTTCACACTCAGCGGCCAGCACTCTGTTCCGAACTGCACTTAAACGACAATAAATTCTCTTGGACGCAGCACTTGCCCCGTCCGGCTTCACTCGAGGCCTCTCCGCGCACCACTAACCGTCGCTCGCCTCGCCGTATTCCCCCTGATTTGACCGTTGGTGGCGGCGGCGGCGGTACTTTATTTCCATTACCTTATTCCAGTACTTTATTTTAATTTATAATTGCTGATCAATGTAATTGTTCTAATTACAGAAACGTTCTTCGTTTCAATGTATACGAGGAAGTAAACTAATGGTGTTACAAAATAGCAAAGACTTGCTCTTTGTAAAATTTTCTAGTTTTCGAGGTGTGGACTGGCTTTACGGTCGTGCCCCATCCTCTTGCCAGCTGACATCTATTGCCACCCAAAGAACATTTTTTTGAAATTTTCTCATATATTCGGTTTTCTAGTAGTAAAACCGAAATTTTACTTTAATAATATTAGAGAAGAGTAAAACCTTATCATAAATGGCATTTTTTTATTCACAAATTTGGAACAGTTTTTAAGAAAATGGCGTCTAAGTGTTACTATAAATGCGAAATTTGATGCTCTTTTTCACAGAAAATTTTTGAGTTTTCGAAAAACTTCATTTGAATTACTTTCACTCACAAATGTGTTAGTGTTTACGAATTGTTGAAAATGTACATATTAACGGCGTGGGATATATTAAGAAAAATCATTTGTGTAATTTAAAAAACAAAAACAAAAAACGCATCAAAATGAACTTTACGTCTTATTAAACCGTGCAATTAGCACTATCCGGTGGAAACGTTTGAAAAAAAATGTAGCCATTTTTGAGCGTTTCTGAAAATGCAGAATTATGAGCGGATTTTCGCAGAAAACTGTTAAGTTTTTGAGAAACTTTACGTTTCATTATTTGAATCACATGTAATCATAATTACAATAATGTGAACAAATCGCCCCTAATGTAAATATTAACAATGTAAGAAAAAAGTCAAAAGCATTAAATTTGACGTTTATGTCATCTTATAGGGTACATTTAGTACTATCCCTGAAAAATGGTTTTTGTTTTTTAATATGGCACAAATTGCATGCATTATTGCGCGAAAATTACTGAAAGATTAAAAAATTTACTTAATGAACGAACTAATTATGGACAAGAAATTTACTTGAAGGAAAAATTTCTATCTTTAATTATACTAATTTACGAATCATAAATCTGCATCATGAAATGGGCGTCTTTTTGTCATCCAATTCCGAAATAGTACGTTACTTTACAACTTAATCATGAGAGTCACTTAAAGACTTTCTATAGACCATGCAAAACGTGTCATCTGCACATGTATTAATCATTAAAAAAATATTTTTAATGCAACAACCAATTTTGTGGCATTAAGTAATATTTAGTCGTCAAATAAGAAAATGTTGGTTCACAAAAGCATTAATCTGCTAGTAATATCACAAACGTAGGTCAAAAAATGTTAAACATGAGATTATAAACGATTTTATTTCTTACACGTTAAACAAAGAATAAAATACATCCGCTGGTGAAGGAAGTGGAACATTGGGGAAATGCATGTGGAATCGGGTTTCTCAAGAGAACGCCGGTTTTGAAATTACTTGTTTGTTCTAAAAAGAGAAAAGTTGAACAAATAAAAGAAGAGAAGATACATACACAACACGACTTTACTCTTCTAGATTTTCCCAACAGACTGCCATGCCAGCCGCACGGCGCTCGCGCCCTCATTCTCATACCTTAGAACAACACATTCATCCATGCCCATAGGACATAAACATGGATATAACTCAAACTACCTCACCAAATTTGAAATCGCCCACTCCATGAACACTGCCATCCTCGAAAACCTTCGGTCTCCGACAGGACGTGTAATCGGCGACCAGTTTCGTGTAATCGGCGGCTGTCGGTGTGATTCGTGGGCCTTTAACTTCACGGTCGCCTTAGATGACTTCGTACTAATCATGACCTTTGACTTCATTGATTTAGTACGGTCCGAGGTACTTCTTTCTAATATTTAATCTCGGCCCGAATGGCGCTCTCACCACTAAATCATCATCTCTGTAAGCCTTTGATGTGATGGCTTTTTTATCACGCGCGGCCTAGATTAGCTTATTGAAACTTTTAAGAAAAAAACTATTCTCCTTCGCGGTGGCTCTCAGGAGTTCCTTTCTTCTTCGAACATTTCACGACCTTCTAAAATTGAGAACTGTTTTAAATCATCACGCCGAACGGAACCTCAAATGAGGCCATTCCGATGCGCGCTAGTAAGTGCTATTCTGACACATCTGGACTGCATTGGACATGATAATACCATCGATGTAGGCCCCCAATAAAAACGTTTAAAACGGGGAACTGTCATGACATTAATCTACATAATTTTAATTTAAAAAAGTTGAATTAAAAAAAATTAAATAATCAATTTTTAAGTCGAGTTTATTAAAAATTTTGGTTCCCCTACGATGCAGAAATTTAAGAGTGATAAAATGAAACTTGTTCTTAAAATCATACACATTTTAGGCGAGTGTCCTTTGCCTGATGTGAATATATCCAGACTGTTTAGTCCTTTATTTCTTTTCGCAATGCGTGAAAACAATGCCTCCAGCAGGTTCATAGCTTTGAGGCGAATGCCTCTTCTTAAATAAAACTATATTGACTAAATGCCATATTTTGTTTTTAGGTTATGGTTAAATGAATTGGCAGTCCCAAATAAAAAATGGACTCAATTTAGTGTAAAAATACTTAATAAATTATATCACCTTTTAATTGTGTAGTCCTTTGAAAATATTTTTTACAAGTAAACTCTACCATTGGATGAGTTCAACTTCACTTCATAAAACACAGTTTTCTACGAAATAAGTCTTAATTTAATGAAGGAATGTTTATTAAATAAATATATTGTTGGAACACATGATACGACTTTCACTGTAACATTAAAATGTCATGAAAAATACTCAAAAGCACTGAAACTGACAAATGAAACCTAAGAAGATAGTCCACCAGTATGAGATATATTTTTCTGTTGTTTTCTACGAACACTTAAAGCTATTTTAGCTTGTTGTATTTCTTGAACATTGTAGTGGGCCGGGGCCAAAGGTAAAAGCTTATTTTGGTCGTTTGATCAATTTGGAACTGTTTTATCTCATGTGTTCCTTTGAATTTGTTTGTGCTATTTATCTATGAGTGATGTAGTTTTTAGGGACATTTTTATATTTTTAATACTGTGATACGTGATTCATATACGAATGACTAACCTGTTTCCTCCCCTCAGGAAGTTGTCAATTTCAAGAAAAAGAAGAGCAAGAAAAGTAAACGAGCTACAAGGAAGCCACTTGCGGTCATTGCATCACTTACGGCATACATGGAATTTATCTTTTAGATAAGATGGAATTCTCTGCAATAACTCTGCACACAGAAAACTTGTAATATAATTAGCATTGGGAACAGCAGATGTGAACGTAAGAATCTTCCAAAAAATTGGAACATTGAAGAAATCAAAATTAACGTATTCAGACAAAGTACCTAATAGTGGAACTTCTAAGGCTTGGAGACAGAAATACGCATTCTTTTTCTGCATTACGTTCCTAGAGAAAGGTCTTGAGAATTATAGTTTAGCTACAAGAGAGGACAGAACCACTAAAACGAGAAGAAAGTATTTGCTCGGCGGTGTGAAATGCCAAAAGGGAAAAAGTCATGAAGATTCCATGAAGAGGGACCATGCAAATTTGATGCTTTCTGTAATAACTGAACAAAAAGAAGTTTCATCTATGTCTGGAGTTAATCTTTCTCACCAATCATTAATTTACTTACCTTGTTCTCTATAATTCATATTTTAATATATTAAAAAATCAGTGTTTGTACTTGATGTACTGCCGTATCGTTCATCCGATTGCGATAAAACGTGGTCAAGTTATTGCCTGCACTTGCGCGTAGATTATAGATATTGTACAACAGGAATGTGCATAATACATATTGTGTTGCTTATAAACGCGCTCAGATAACGATTTTATGAGTTTATGCTGACTCAAGCGCCCCTGAACAGCTCCACGCAACCTGTCGCATCCTCTAATATTGAGCGCGTCGTCGCTTCATATTCTGATCCTGGATTGTGAAATATTGGCTAGAATTATTACTCGAACGTTATCTTGGACAATAAATCAAATTTCTCCATGACAGTGTCAGCGCGAATGCATGCCCAAACTTGAGGGAGAACGTTTTAACAATAGGATACTTGACAGCGATGTCCAAACCAGGTCATAGAACAAAACATATAAAGTCTTTCATATATTAATAATTTTGCAGAGCGTAGTGAAAAACATGACTAACAATCACGTCACCAGCAGCATGTGATGAGTAATACACTGCAAAAGCGAAGTAATGCCGGGTCCACTAGTTTTTAATAAAAAATCTCTGAACATTTGCATTTATAATTTTAATGTTGAAATAAAGTTTTCAACTTCGCAAGTAAGACCAAACCAAGTGTTCTTTATGTTCACTGGGAGCCACACTGTATTACGCCAAAGACATTTACATTGCTGCCATTCATGTGTGAATGCCATGGCCTTTTGTAAAGCATTAAACATAAATGACAGTCGCCATATTGGAAACATGTGTGTCAGCCACATTCACCATTCAATGTGAACTAAAATAGATCCATAAATAAAAAAAAATTATCTCCAGATGTGTCTATCTGATTCTCACAAAATCAACTCTAGATGAGGCTATCTGAGTTTCCCCCTCTTGTTAAGTTTGGTATTTTATTTCTAGGATTGATTTCAATTCCACTTGCTGTGACCTCCACTGAAAAATATTGCAAAAACATTTATAGAGAAAGGAATTGAAAAAAAATGAAGATGTAATGATAAAATCCACAATAGGCCATACAACAATTTTGATGTGATTAAAAACTGCAGATCATTTACAAAGGTTGCGATCCAACAGAGGATTAAATGTTTTTGGGATGATTTTGTCAAAATTTCATAATCTGATTTTTAAAAACATGGCTCACAGTTTCCATAATTTGATATCAAGATACAAAGATTATAGGTAAAAGTATTGAAAATATTAAATGTCACTAACATTTTCTTATCTTCCACTTGAAACAAGGACACAACTTTGTGAGACAATTAAAAATTACCTTTCAATATTTATATCATTGTTTAACAAACTGTTTAAGCACAAAAATAGAAGTTGGGATATATTAGGGTATATTAATTTCCGAAAAAAGTGGTTATTAGGAAGCAAGGATTTTAGTGAAATTTTCTGGCTTTTACGGAATAATTACTTTACTTAAATTGAATGACATATCATTTTACATAATCTTAAAATTTTAAACCCAATTGTAAACAATATATTACTTCATTTTGTAAAATATTTTTTTCTGTTTGTTCTTGAAGACTGGCTTTGTAATTCACAATAAATCTGGACATTTTTTACTTTAACATATTGTTTCAAAGAATAGTTACAGATGAAATGGAGAACAAAGTAAATATACATCCAAATGCGTAAAATAAATCCAGTGGGTCTCATAAACGAACTAGTATTTTGACCTCCAACGTTTCAATAATCACCTTACAGTGTTTACATTCTGTTACTGCATAACATTTCTATCATTGTAATCATACAAAAGCATTTCTTCAATGTGCAGTGTTCTCCCTATCAGTAAATATGATCTGAGCAAAAGAAATTCATTGTGCCTACGAAATGGTGAATAATTATTCCTAGACTCTACCAGTCTTGATGTATTCAGTTGTTTTCGGAGAGAAAGTGATCTTGCAACATCAGAGGGGGTCTTCCCTTTGTTGTCCACTGAAGTCTCGCTAGCTCCAGCCCGCAACAATGCTTGCACACCTTCTTGATCATTACCCATCGCTGCTCGGTGTAGAGGTGTCATTCCATCATTATCTGTAACATCTACCAGGGCACCTGCTGCCAGAAGAACTTCGATACAAGAGCGTGACGCTGATGAAGGTCTGGCGCAATGAAGAGCTGTTTTTCCCTCTTCATCCCTAGCGTTGATATCAGCATCGTTAGCAACCAGCAGAGACACGATGTCGACAGCTCCTCTAGCAGAAGCCATGTGCAGTGCAGTTCTTTTCTTCTCATCTTTTGCGTCGACGTCCGCCTTCTTTTCCAGGAGCTTTCTAACAATGTCAATGGCGCCCTTCTCTGTGGCAAAGTGCAACGGCGTCATTCTTTTCTCATCTTTCGCGTCAATGTCGGCGTCATTTTCCAGGAGGGTCAAGGCGATGTTAGTAGCGCCTGTCGCAACGGCGTAATGCAAAGCCGTCCTTCTTTTTTTGTCCTTCGCGTTAGGGTTGAAGTTCTTTTGCAAGAGCAGGGAGACGATTTCTCGCGCATTGCTCTCAGAGGCTAAATGTAGGGCCGTTTTCTCTCTATTGTCTTTCGCAAGAACATCGGCGCCCTTCTCCAGTAGCAGCGCCACAACTTCGGTAGCCCTTTTCTCAGTGGCTAAATGCAGTGCCGTCTTTCCCTGTTCATCTTTGGCGTCAATATCAGCATTCTTTTCCAGTAGCAAAGAAACGATTTTAACGTTGTTCTTCCCCACTGCTAAGTGCAGAGCCGTCCTACTCTTTTCGTCCTTGGCGTCAACGACTGCATTCTTTTGCAAGAGCATCGATGTGATGTTAACATTATTCTTCTCGACACTGAAGTGGAGAGCCGTCTTACTGTTTTCATCTTTAACATTCACGTCTGCATTATTTTCCAGGAGTATGAGAACGATATTACGGCTGCAGTTCTCGGTCGCTAAATGCAGTGCTGTCCTTTTCTTTCCGTCTCTAGCGTTAACGTCGGCGTTTTTAGCCAGAAGCATTGACGTAACATCACCGGCACCTTTTCCCACGGCAAAGTGCAAAGCTGTGCGCCCCGATGCGTCCTTCGCATTCACATCAGCGTTGTTCTGCAAAAGAAGGGCGACAGTGTCAACAGATGCTTGTTCAGCACCGACGTGCAATGGTGTTTTTTCATTTGAATCCTTGGAATCAATGTTAGCTCCATTTTGCAGCAAGAGGCAAACGATATCTGTAGCACTCTTCCTAGTGGCCAAGTGCAATGCTGTCTCACCACCAACGCCCGCTGCATTGACGTTGGTGTCCTTTCGCAACAACAGAGATACGATGTGATGATTGCCATTTCTAGCCGCTAGTTGTAGAGGTGTGTTACTGCCATTGCATTGCACATTGACATCAGCACCGTAATAAATTAACAGCGTGACGACACGTGCAGCATCTTTATCGATTGCGAAATGCAACGGCGTGCAACCGAGTATATCTTTTGCATGTACGTCTGCTTTGTTCAGTAACAGCAGCGTAGCTACGTCGTCCGCTCGCGCCTCTGCCGCGTAGTGCAACGGTGTTCGGTGTTTGCTGTCTTTTACCAGCACCTTCGCACCATTGTTGAGCAACAGGTTGACGACTTTTACGAAACCTTTCTTGGAAGCGTAGTGCAAGGCTGTCATCATCATTTCGCCCCTCGCCTTCACGTCGGCACCACTCTCCAGCAGTGAAGAGACAACGTCGACTGCGCCATTCTCTGCGGCTAAATGCAGTGCCATCCTATTTTGAGAGTCCATTGCGAATAAATCAGCGCCATTCTGCAGTAGGAAGGTAATCACATCGGTGGCGCCAGCTTCTACAGCCAAGTGTAGTGCCGTGCTGTCGGATTTGGTTTTTGCGTTTACATTTACTCCTTTCTCCAGCAGCAAGGAAATCAACCGTGCGCTGGGTGCATTGCCACTTACAGCAACGTGCAGGGTAGTCCACCGATTTTTGTAAGTAGTGCGAACGTCAGCGCCTTTCTTGATGAGCATAGAAACTATCTCGGTCGCCCCGCTGTGAAGTGCATTACGCAGTGCCAGTCTCCACCAGCCGTCGCTTGAAGGACGATCGGTGTCCTGAAGAAGGAAAGAGGCGACTTCGGTGGCGCCACCTGCTGCAGCTCTATCCAGCGCTGTGCCTTCCGAAGTCTTAAGATTCTTGTCAGCGCCATTTTGCAGCAACACAGTAACAACGTCTTTATGATTTTTCTCTGCGGCCCAATGGAGAGCCGTGTAACCTTTGTCCACCGAGTTGACTTCAGCGCCTTTTCTAATCAACAACGAAGCGATTTTAGTAGCTCCGGATTTGGCTGCCAAGTGCAGAGCGGCTCGGTAATCTTTGTTCTTAGTATTTTTAGAGCCTTTCTGCAGTAGTGCAGATACCATATTAATATCATTGTTTTTTATTGCCAGATGCAGCGCTGTTTTGTCAGATCCATCAGCTTTCACAGGAGCGCCTTCCTGTTGGAGCAAAGCAGGGTCGGTCATCTCATTCTGAACGGTTAGTTGGAAACCCGTACCTTCTGTGATTTCCTTCGGATCCATTTCCATTTTCTTGCTCTGAAACAGAAAAACAATTTGAAAGGTTTTGGAAGAAAATTCATTTCACGGAGAAAACTAATTTTACAGTTACTTTCAGAATATAATTGCGAACAAAGATTGTTAGTAATCATTCTTGAATGTTTACAAACTTTCTTCTACTAACAGTTTGTAAACATTCAAGAATAAACCATGGATGTCATAACAGTGTTGTAATTGGAACATTGGTCGTTTGTTTGGGCAGGCACCCACTATTTCGCTATAACACTTTCTAGAGCAGCATATTATTAATTCTCTAATAGAGTTAAAATAACTACACAAATGTACTGAAATATATCAATGTCATATAATGCTTGTTAATAGTCATGTTACAGAATTGCACAGACTTTCTAGTAGTTTTCTCATTTCTTTGGCCTGGGTAACCTTTTCGGTTTTGCCTCATTCTCCTCCCACATATTGCCGTCCACAATATATTGTTTCACATTTTCTTGATTTAATCAATTTTTCGGTTCTCTTGTGATGAAACTGACATTTGACTTTAAGAATAGTAAAACCTAGTTCTATACGGAAATTTTCCGAAAAACTTGGAACCGGTTTTGAGAAAATGTTTAAATGTTTCTATAAATCCGAAATTTAATACTCTTTTTCACAGACAAGATTAGAGTTTTGGAGAAACATAATTGGAAATCATTTGAAGCACTTCTACTGATAAATGCAGAAATGTATACAAATCGCTGATAATATAGTAAATATTAAAGGTGTAAGAGATATTTCAAAAATATTACTTTCGTGTACTTTTTGAGAAAAAAGAAAGAAAAAAATGAACAGTTTTCGAGAAAATGGCGTTTCCAAAAATGCGGAATATTGAGCTAATTTTTACAGAAAAGTTTTGAGTTTTCGAGTAAATTAATAATATGTCATAAGAAGCACTGATTCGGGAAAGTCTTAAAGTACACATCACCGGTAATGAAAATAATAACGGCGTGAGTTAGATATAAAAAAAATACTTATATGTAATTTCTGAAAATACCAAGGAATGCAGTAATATTATGTTTGACATCTTATACATTGCGTTAGCGCTATCTTACATAAATTTAAAAGAAAAAAATGGAGCCGTTTTCGAAAAAATCTTGTTTTGGATATTTTTAATGTGTTTCTACATGACGTTAAGGAAAGAGCTAGTTATAGAGGACAAATTTCATTTAAATAACATATAACTATCTTCAATATTGTAGGTGTAGGAAGACACCGAAAAAATCAAAATTTTGTTCTTTCCTAAATTTGAGAGTAGCAGTGAAAATTGGACCGATGGTATCTTCATAAATGTTTTTCACTCTACTCTTACAAGAAATTTAAAGAAAAAATTGGAACCATTTTTTAGAAAATTTGAAAACGTCCAAGGCGCTTCATGTAAAGTACCCCTAAAAAAATATAAAGACTGTTTTTCAAAATGTCAGACCTTCGAGTCGGGCCAGGTGGACCGGAGAGTATTTAATTTCTTGTTTTCGGAGATTATTAAATTTCTAAAAATAGTGTATGCGGTAGTGTTGCTCACAGACGAACGGGTGTTTTGAAAGAAAGAAAAATGAAAGCGTTTTCGATGTCAGGGAAATCCCAAAAGTGAATTTCCTTTGAAATCCAGATTTTAGCAGCATTACACAACTCTCTCTGTTCTACGATTATTACTCCATACGTATACTAAAAAGTAAAACCTAGCGAAAAAGCTCACATGCAGAATCCCGGTTTCCCATTCTCACAATGGGAAGATTTTAGCGAAAGAGGGTTCTTAGTGTAAACTAGTACTACACCAGCACATACTTTTTCGCATTTATAACTTTTGATATTTTCTGAATTTCAGAGAGTTTAACGAAAATCACACCAGCCATTTTTAAAGGTTCCATTACTCTAGCGGTGGAAAAATTTAAGGAAAAAAAAATTGGAGCCGTATTTGAGAAAATGTTTTGCATAGATTGCCTTAACTTCTAGCAGACATTAATCCAAAACAACTTATTTTTTCAAAAAAGTTTATATGACCTTTTTAAAGATCTATTTTTAAAAAGAATTTTTAATTAAGTTCAAAAATATAAACATATTTTGCTATGTTAATTTTTTACAATTTTCGAAAATACAGGGAGTTTGCCGTAAATGGATTTCCTTTTAATATTTCCTTGTTACATATGAGCAGCAAATTAAAAATAAAGAATTTGGAGCAGTTTTTGAGAAAATAATTGTTTCACAACTGTCTACATTTCACGCAAAATTACGAGAAAACTACTCATATTTCGAAAACTTGACACGACCTTCTTTAAAGATTTCCTTTAGAAACGGGTTTCATTATTGAAAATCTTTACCTTCAATATTGTAGTTGTAGAAAAACGACGGAAAAATGTTGGACGTTTGCAAAAGAGCAGAGATTTCAACCAAAATGAGCCTCACAAAAATTTTGAACAGTTCTTTATGCTATCCGAGGACAAAATGTAATGAAAAAAATTGAAGCCGTTTTTGTGAAAATTTTGAAAATGCTGTTGAAGCTTCATGTAAAGTACAACTAAAAATCGAAAATATCAATTTCAAACATGCAGAACCAGTTCCTTTAAATTGTTCGGGGAATAACAGTTTTGGAGAAAATTATCTGAACGGTTTAGACGCTGGCGTTGACCATAGACGGACAAGACAGACATTTTGACGTCAATCGATTACCCGGTATCAAGGATTCATAAAACATCGATTCTGTCTACACATGTTGGAGGAAATAATTTACCGCATGTTCGAACACGATTTATGCACTTTTTCGATACCGTGGTAACAAGGTGACGCGGAAAAATTTGAACTTTCGTACTTTTCAAAATTCAGTTATTTAAACGAAACTGTTGCCATTTTTCTAAGCGTCCTTTACGCTATCAGAGGACAAAATTGGATTAAAAAAAATTGAGCCAATTTTGAAAAAAGTTTGAAAACGTCTAGGAGGCTTCATGTAAAGTACCCCCAAAATGAAAACAATGGTTTCAATATAAAGGGGCCACGTCGATGGGAGAATATCAATTTTGGAAGCAATCGGCAGAACGGTTTAGGCGCTAGCGTTGAACACGGATACAGTAATTTTGCCTCTATGGTCAAGTTTTCGGTAGCAAGGATCAGCGTCGTAGCCAGGGGCTAGCCAGATGGCTGGCTGCCAGGCAGCAACCCTCGGGAGGCGGGGTGAACTTTGCAGACCCACAGCCTGCGGACCGCTGAGGCACAGACACACAAAATCAAATATTACAATACATGGACCAATCAATGATATAAAGAATCTTGTTACATCCTTTGACAATCCATACCGCAACAATTCAAATTCAAAATTTAAACATTATGCCAACTAGCATAAAAAAATCTTGCAATTGATTAAAATAGGCGCCCGCACAGCTTAGGAACGGCGGCCTTAAGTTAACAAACAAAATCTGTACCGAATCTAAATAAAAGATTTGAGAAAAACAATTCGTGACTGTCATTTAAATTTTCGTCACAAATTGACGACTGTTTCTACGGCTTTTAAAGTTGTTTTTGTTTCTCTCGATAAATCGATGATTTTTCTACAGATTCAAAAGAAACAATTAATAAATGAAATAATTAGTAACTAAAATACATAGATGACTTACATGCAAACGAGATTTGTTTAGAGATTGTTTAGAAACATGTTTAGAGATTGAAAGCTGCAAACACCAAATAAAACCATTATTGCCTGATTTAAAAATGTAGAATACCTTGCGCTTCTTAATTGATATGAAGAATATGGTTTAGTAACCAGTTATCCCATTATAAGCATTGTTCTTAGTCTAGCATTAACACTATCTGCGACTTCTGCCAGCTGTGAAAACCATTCAACAAAATGAAGTAAATTTGTAAAAAAATATTTACGATCGCAGATTGGTCAAGAACCCTTGAGTAATCTTGCTAAACTGTTAATTGAGTATGACATTTCAAAAAATATTAATGTAGACCATAATATTGACAAATTGGCCTTTAAAAAAAAGGAAAAATAAACTTTAAAGAGATAATGTAATGCCTAAATGAAATAATATTGTATTGTTTCTCTTTCTATGTAATAGGTAGAACTAATTTTATGCTTAAATGTATACATAAGTTAAGTATAAATTATATTTTCAAAGTTATTGTGTTGTTCCTCTTTCTAGAAAATGTCTTCCGGGCGCAAAATTCAAATCTTGCCAGGGACGCTCATAACTAGCAACGACTCTAGCAAGGACACACAAAATGTGGATTCTGACTACACGAGGTAGAGGAAGTAATTTACTACATACGTGAACAAAAAGTTTCCCACCTTTTCGGTGACAGAGATACAAGAGTGTGGCTGTCGCATACGTTAGAAGTGAAAGTTACCAAATTACCTATTACTATAGTATTACGAAAAGATTCTACGCCAAAATCGGCGATTTTGCGATCTGTGCCTGTTTCCTTAAGTTCTCTGCACAATGCTAGCGCATAAAACGCTTAGAATATTTTCATCAAAATTGATAGTGATCGTTCTAAACGTATTCGAGATCCTGCTAATTTGAAATGGATGTAGTGACTTTGTTTCGTTTTTCTTCATTGAAAGGCTCAACATTTGCAAATCTTTCTCAAAAATTGCTCCAAATTGTTTGAATTAACTTTTTTCTTAGATGGCGTAAAGGACGCTTAAAGAAATGGTACAGGTCTCATTTTCCTTGAATTTTCCGAACTTAAGAATGTTTAAATTTTTGGGTCTTCCTATAACTACAATATTGAAGTTAAAGTTTTTTTCCCTTTAATAATATCTACTGTTAACAAACACGGATTCGTTATACGTTGTACGGGGTATTAGTGTCACCTGGCGCAAATAATGTTTAGCAGCACTAAAACGTATTCACGTAAACGTCTTTTAGATGTGCTATTTATGTCGAGGTTCACATGAGTCATAAATTATCAATTTGTTTTTAGTTTTCTTGGTTGCAAGTAATTCGATTTTTATACGGTTAGGGATCAGTAATACCCCCTGGTAGATTCTACGTTACAACCCTGAATTACAAATAAAATTCACAGTAGTGGTGTTAAATTTCTTAAATTTGCAATTTTCGAAAGTTCAGAGAGCTCAACGAAAATGAGACGGTCCGATTCTTTTACACGTCCATTCTGTTAAGAATATTCGTGAAAAAATTAAAGAAAACAGTTGTGGCGGATTTTGAGAAAATATTACTATAATAAGTACATAAATAATAAGCACAAATCACACAAAAACCAGTTTTTTTCAAAACAATTGTACATGGCCTTTTGTAAAGAGCTGATTTTTACTTTCTTGTGTATCTACCTTCTTTTTTGTAGTTGTAGAAAGACGCGAAAAAACCTTCAAACTTTTGCAATTTTTGAAACTGCAGAATGACGCAAATAAAAATCGGACATATGCGATCATTATAGTATATTTTACTATATTCTTACAAGAAATTTAAAGAACAAATTTGGAGTCGATTTTGAGAAAATTTTGACAATGTCTCAGGGTTTTTATGTAAAGTACCCCAACTTTTAAAGGAAGTTTTTCAAAATCGCGGCGCCTTGAGTGGAGCCAGATCGACAGGGGAATAACCATTTTGGAAAAAATAGAATGTATAGTTTAGTTAACTAACACACATTACATAGTGATGTTCACTGACAGAAATGTTGAAATTTATGCTTGCAACAAGCTTATTTTTTATTGATCTGGTAAAGAGAGAATTTCAAATGAATGGCATTGTATGAAATGAAATGCCACGTAAAAATTAATAACTAGTGGTGCTACAAATGACACAGACTTTTCCGTATTAGTTTTCTATTTCCTTTGGTCTCGGCTGTCTATACCAACATGCCACATACTCTTGCCCAAGGTACATTGTTTTTAAAAAAATTCTTAAATGTTCGGTTTTCCAATAATAGGACGGAAATATTATTTTAAGAATATTAAAGAACAGTAAAACCTCGTCCACATGGCAATTTGCTTTGAAAAATTTGGAGACTTTGTACGAAAATAGCGCTTAAGCGCTACTGTAAATTCGAAACTTGAAGCTCTTTTTCACAGACAATTTTTAAGTTTTCGAAAAGCTTCATTGGAAGTCATTTTAAGCACTTCAACTTACAAATAGAACAGTTTACCAATTGCTGGAAATGTGAATATTAACGGCATTGAGATTTTAAAAAAAAACTTACATTCGTGTAATTTATGCAAAACAAACAAGAAATGAACTTTACGACCTATTAAAGAGCGCAATTAGCACTGTCCGTTCGATAAGTTTGAAGAAAAACTTTGAATCCGTTTTTGAGAAAATGGCGTTTGAGCGATTCTGAGAATGCGGAAATTTGAGCTAGTTTTTACAGAAAATGGTTAAGTTTTTGATAAACTTTATATGACATTATTAAAGCACGTGTACTCGTATAAATACAATATGGTGAACCAATTGTCGCCAATATAAATACTAACGATGAAAGAGACAATTACAAAAATAATTTCTGTAATATTAAAAAAAGCAAAAGAATAGAGCAACAGACGGTTATGTCATCTTATAGAATGCATTTAGCACAATTCCAACCAAAAGTTTAAATAAAAACTTTGAAGTCTTTTTGAGAAAACTTGGTTTTGAATTTTTTTAAAGAAAATGCACATATTGCATGCAATATTGCACGAAGACTACTATTTTTTTAAAAAATATTAATGTTCTTAATGAAAGAACTCACTATTGAGAACAAAACTTATTTGCATTAATTCTATGTGCGTTTATCACTATCCCTGCCAAACATTTGAAGTAAAAATTTCAACCGTTTTTGAGAAAATCTTGTTTTTCTAATTTTTTTAAAATTGCACATATTGCTCGCAAACTACTCACATTTTCAAAACAATGAACCTGACCTTAGTCAAAGAACTCACTATGGCGAAAAAATTTTATTTGAAAGAAAAATCTCTATCTTCAGTTTTGTAGTTGTAGGAAGAGGCCCGAAAATTTTCAAAATTTTCGAGAATTCAGAGTTAACTGTGAAAATCAGAGCTATACCACCTTTATAAGTGTATTTTACTCTATTCTTACAAGAAATATAAAGAAAAAATCGGGAGCCGTTTTTGAGGAAATTTTCAAATGTTTGGGGAGTTTCCCCAAATTTTTAAGAAAATTTTTAAAATCGCGACGTCTCCAGTGGAGCCAGATCGACCGGGGAATATCCATTTTCTAAACATACGTACGTTTAGGCGCTAATGGTGTTCACAGACTTACAGGCAGACGAACGGACGGACGGACGTTTTGAAGGGAGGGAGAAAAAAATTCATTATAGGGGGACAACAAAAAGTTTATTTCCGTTATAATCTCAAAATCGATTTTGAGCAGCATTACTTAACTTCCCCTACAATACTTACGTACGTATACGGAATAGTAAAAGCGGTAGCCAAGATTTTGTTACGGGCTGATCGACGGGGCCGGCAGTGCCTGTGTTTTCGATATCTGGCGAATGCGAATCTGCATTTTAAAAGAGATGTAAATGAAAAAAAAAAAAAAATCACATTGATAGCAGTTCGCACGCTACAGAAGCTGACGATAAAAAACTTTTACTTAGTAAAACTTCCCAAACTTGGATATTTGCATTGGATATTATCTCCTACGTTATCCGCGAAACGGAGAAACAGAATGTATTAGTTTGCAGTTTACAACTCATTCGAATTAAACGATGCGAATTTCAATTATATTCTCTTAAATATTGTGATTGAACTGTTAAAAAATCAAGTAGCCAAGAACAAGCGCGGGAGAGAAAGAAAATTAGGTGATACAGAAGGAAATGTTTTAAGGTGGCGATCAAATATTAAGAATGCAAATTCAACGTGCAAAACGTTTAGTGGTGCCTAAAAAGTCCTCGGACGTCGCGATATGGGAGGACGAAGGAGCGGTGACGCAAGGTAGTTATAGGGGCGTCCAAATATTACGTTACGCATGTTTAGAGTATTTTGAATACCCTGCCCCCCTCAAGCAACCCCCAAATCATTACTACGCGCATACGTTTTCTTGATCCTCCAACTTCCTTTTCCTCGCTCAGCGCGGCACAAAACATTGCTCCACGCTGAAAGTCACGGCTGTTTGCAGTTCTGCCAACCTTCCTTTCTAAAGCGACTTCCTTTCACTCTCTTTCCATCGATCTGTGCTTTCCATGTTTCTTCGTTACCAAATTATTTCTAAACCTATTAATTATTTCCTCAGAATTTTTAAAACTCTTGCGTTGTTTGTCATTTCTATCTAGTCCAAGTTGCGTTATTACGCTTAGTTTTCTGTTGAAGTTGACAGTACTGCACTGCCGTGACGTAGAGAGAACCCGCCTCTCCCCGCAGTGGAGTATCAAGAAAGAGTGTACGTTACGCTTGCGACGACACTCACTATTTACAATAAGTAAAAATTAATTTTATAGCAGTAAAACAATTTGTGTTAACTTTATTTGTGTTATGTATGAGCATTTGTAATTAAAACAATTAGTTGGTAATGTGGACTGCACCTAACAATAAGATAGGGGACACTTTTTGAGTGATGGACGGACGCATAGGTAAGAACATTTCTGACAAGCTATTGACACGCCGTCATGGATGCATGGGCTAGAGTCAACTATCCCAATTTAATTGGATTCTAGAACATGGACCAGTTTTGAATATTTTTTTCGTAATCTGAGATTAAATCAATATATCATTGATGAGAAAACATTTTTACTTTATTTGTACTGTTTACTTATTAACTGTCACATAAGATTTTAATGTATTTATATTTTTAACTTAATTTCTTAAAAATTTGTTATAAAATAAAAGTAAATAAGGAATTATTTAAAAAAACGTAAAAAAATTGTAAAAAACAAAAATTATCAGCGTTACGTAACGGTAAATCATCACCGCCTACCCCTATTTATAAATATAAAGCGGCGTAAATCGAAGTCAAATCCTCTCCCCCTCTCTTACGTATAGACGATCCCTATGTCCAATTGCACAGCGTGGCGCAGAAAAATTGAAAATAGCACCTTTGTAGTCTTTAACTACAGAAAACGTAAAAACAATTTTGTTTCACATAATACAAAAATTACATTAATTTGAAACCATCTTCCTTGTCAACAAAAAATCCTCTTTTCATATTAACACGTGTGCACCCAATATTAATAACCTAACATATGGTATAACATAATTGTCTATTTAGTAAGTTGCAATATTCCACACGTTTACATTTATAAAGTTGATGTGAAATGGTATCAAGTGGAGATACAGCCTAATGAAATTTCCTTTCAAATTTGCACTGATCATTAACGATTCATTTTTTTTCTTGTTAACATATTTCGAACCTCCCGGTAATGCAATCATATTCTTAATAACGCTTACCTTAGTGTCCTTACACCATTCTAAAAATTCTCCAATTGAAGCTCAAATACCGTCCCGAGCAGATGCTGCTGATGTATATGCTGAAGCAACAGCGATTTTCGCAGTTTATAGAGACTATACGCAATCTGAATACAACGAACCCCGGACCACTACACCACCTCACTAGATCCCAACAGAACACTGCCTGAGCTGGCAGAAAGTGGGAGTCGGGTGACTAGGAGCGACAACCCACTGTCCGCAAAATGAGGGGGATCCCCTTGGAAATCGACCAGTCCGCCTCGTCGATATCGCTCAATACGGTGGTGTCCAAGGTTGCTGGAAAATGCAGGGACGTAATCATGATGTAAAGTCACCTTTGCATCATGAACCTAATAAGAATGCATAAGAAGAAGCAGGGCTGCGTGCAACCGGTGGAAATTAAGTCTTCACGTCGTTGGAATAGATATGTAATCTCTTTGCTTGGAAGGTGTGTGAGCGGGAATCTAGTGTTCTTCGAAACTGCGAGTGGCGCAGAAACAATTTCGGAGTGACTTGCTACAGTATATTGCCATAGCTGGAGTTAGTGTAATGCACCTCTCCACTTGAACATTGAAATATATTTTATTGGGTAGTCTAGTTTTATTAAAAACGAAAATATGTTTGTTTTCTGTTAAAATTATTTCCTAATTATCGTAATAGGGTGGTCCGAAAAATGGTTATGACTAACAGAATTTAATGGTACTTGTAACACATAATTTAAATTTATTGCAATTGAATTGCCCTTTTAACGCGGTAATTATTTTTACGAAATAAATCATGCTTTAATATTACTTATGGATTTATTGTTATTACAAACATAATTTGGATTAACACATCAAATTATAAAATTTGAAATTTCAATTGACGTCATCTGTGGTGGAAGGTTCACCTTACCGTGTCCTAACTATGGATACGGTCAATACATCTCTGTTTCTGTATCGTACTATATTACTGATCTCCCGAAAGTTAGTGCTTGCTTTTTTTTAATGCAGGTGACTTTCGGGGCTTCATTAATATTTTAAGGGACCCGAAGCATCGCTGAACTATGCAGCCCTACTATATTGAAATAGTGAACATATGTAATCAAAATGAATATTAAAATTATTATTTTTAATTTGAAAATTTAATTATAATTTTCGCTTTCTCGTACTTACTTCGTAAGAAGTGGTTATAATGTAACCGAGGGCCGGAAAACGGCGAACTTTCAACAGAAACTCTTAACGCGTTTTTATAGTGGTGTTAGGGCGATTTTAATTTCCAAACTTTCAGCCGAAAAAAAGTATTCCACTTTTTAAAAACAAATATGCAATATTTCCTTTTTAATAGTATTGTTAATAAATTACGTTAAGTATGTTAATTATAATAATGTCGCATGAATGGTTTGTTAGAGAACCTTTATTCTTTCTTTCACAAATAAGAAATACTTAAACAATAACGCATCTGATACCTCCTGGCCTTGACATACATTCATGTTCTTTTATGACTATGTTCTACGTATTACTTAATTCAACGTGAGCAGATAGTTTTCCTGGTTGAATCGTTGGAGCCCCGGACATTGTTTAGGAATTCCACAATCAATTTTACCGAGGCTTTAAACTGGTTCAGGCCCTGTTCTCATCAAATCGATGCCAAAAATTCTTCAGCGGAGCTATACGAGTATACCTGTAGTTAGAACGTAACGTCAGAAAACCCATATTGATTTTCTATGAAAGTAACTGCCTCCTGTCTTCTGTGAACTGCCTGTCGCTCACCCTCACTGATCTCCCTACAAGGCACGAAACGTGCCTACAGCCTAAGGAAGAGAACTCTAGTGGCGAGTAATGAAACTTCTTGTAAGCTATTGATGATTACTAATGCCACAAATGTTTGGTAGAGAGCAGTATAATCCTCCGTTCTTCGAATAATTGTGTATTTCTTAGTACTTAACAAATAAAAGCCTCTACACACGGGCCAATTTGTGGGACCGACCGTCGGGACAACGAAATTGGACTTTTTGCTACACACTGTCCGGCCAACAACCCGATTTTTCAGTAGTGTTCGTAATTTTGAGAAAGCAACATCTATGCGACAAATACATTGTGAGTATAGTGATATCAAACTCATAAATTGGCCAAAATGAAATAAAAATCATATTTAGATATTTTGTGTTCACAATGGTTTACCTATACAGTCAAAAAAAGAGTTAAATGCAGGTGAGGAACACATCGTTTGTATTCATCTTCAGAGCCCAGTTCGAAAGCTAACAATGTGCATGTGTTCTATTACCGCAGCAAAAAATACCATCAGGTTATAAACATTTTTGACAAGGTTTTTGTAAAATATAACACGAGTTAAAATAAAAGGTTTAGTCCAAGTGAATATTGAACATTATGTTAATTACTAAAGTGCAAAAATGAATAAGAAATTCTAAAAAATAAAAAATAAACCAAACAAACAAACAAACAAACAAACAAATTAACAAACAACAAACTAACATAAGATACATTAGGTCTACGTAGTAATTTTATGGTCAAATTTGCAATTTTCTTGAATATACTATTTATTACCTTTCAAAATCACATAAGTTGCTGCATATTGCTGTAACTGCATTGCAGGCTCGTGTTTGAATAAAGGAGTTTTTAAGCCGTTTAATAATTGTTTTCACACGATTTTGTATGCAATTTCTTTAATTTATAAATAAAAATAATTGCTTTTATTTATGTTGCTTTCATTCTGATAATTATTGCCAAAATTCGCTTACGTTACCGATTTTAAAAGGAAATTTGAATTTGATGCTTTATTTACTTTTCCGCCAAATTTTATGCGTAATTTTATTTCTTGAAGGTTCCGAATTCATATTCGAAATCACCGACCTCCAAAACCTCCAAGTACCAAAGAATGTTCTAATTAAACAACTGTTTCACATCTGAACCAGCGTTTTGAGGTTTGGAATCACGGTAAGTTGACCCTACACTTTACACACTACATAATTTGTCTGGCAGTATGGTGGGAAAATCGGCCGTCGTGTGGTCAGGACCAACGAACTGCCCGACAAAAATTTCTGTTGGAAAACGGTGCAATTTGGCGGATTGACTGGCCGGTCGACCTGGCGAATTGGTATGTGTGTAGGGCCTTAAAGGAAAGTCTTCTTAAGAATCTCTTTATCGTTATCTTTATATTTTGTCTTTATTTCGATATCTTTTTAATGGGTATGCCGTGCATTAAAAATGGAAGAATGGTTCTTCCTGCTGATGACAAGAGTGTTCTTTGCAAAAAAATAAACAAATAGTACGACTTTTTACGAAGTATTTAATTGGTTTTATAATAACAAATTATTAGTTATTGATAGAAAAACACTTTCAATGAATTTAGGTTTTTCAGACCAGCAATCTGAAAGATAATGAAAGAAAATGAAAAATACGCAATTGTCTGATATAAAGGTAACCAAATTTCTCGGTTTTAATTCAATGAAACCTAAAATCGAATGCCCGTATAACTGAATTAAACACTAAATTAAGCTCATTAAGTTACACATTCAGAATTATTTAAAATTGTCAGACTTCGTGAAGCTCTTTGTAGGTACAATATACAACATTTTCGCCTGGGATATGACATAATATTTTGGCGATGCTCTTCGTATAGAACCCAAATTTTTAGATAGTACGTGAAAAAAAATTGAATAATAAGCAAATCACATCCACCTGATCCACTTTTCACTCTTCATTAAGCTTGGAATCGTACCTTTTGCTTTACCTATTTACTTACGAATCTGTATTTTGTCAAAATTGATGTACTTAACAGTATGAACATATTTTCATGCAATTCATGTAATATTTATAATTACAGCAAACATCGGAGAAATCACATTCATCAGGTATCAGTATGAACAGCTCATTACAAAAAATCCATATATAATACCTGTAAGTTACTTCGCAACACATTGCCAAATGTCATTAAACAATTAAAATTGATACATAAATTTAAGTTTGAAGTAAAATGTTTTCTGCTGCATAACCGCTTCTATATTTGCACAATTGCGTTGACACTGACCATCAAAAAAATATTTATTTCAAAATTATACATTCGTTTACATTTGTATTACATAATGTAAACTAGTGGTGCTCCAACAGCACATACTTTCTTGCATTATTTCTAAATTTGCAATTTTCAACAATTCAAAAAGTTCAATGAAAATAATACCCACGCCATTCCTTTAAGTGTTTCTTATTTTATCCGCAGGAAAAAATTAAAGAAAAACTTTTCAGCGATATTTTTTCAAATATTTAAAAAAAATTTGAAACGCAAATGACGCGAAAGCTACCCGTTTTTCAAAGAATTGTGCATAATCAATTTTAAGGAGCTGATTTGTTACAACAGACTTTGTCTGAGACAAAAAAAACAATTATCTTCAATTTTGTAGTTTTTAAATGTAAACTTCTTGCAAATTTCGAAAAAAGCAAAGAATTCGCCGAAAATAGAACTAGCTCCATACGTTTTACTGTTCCTTATTATATAAGAGGAGAAATTGTAAAGAAATAATTTGGAGCAATTTTGGAAAAAAAAAATAATGGTATATATTTGGTACAATTACATGGAAACTACTCATATTTTCGAAAAATTGAACATGAACTTATTTGAAAATATCTTTAAGGAACATATTTTAGTAAGGAAAAAGTATCTATTTTCAATATTATAGTTGTAGGAAGGCGCCCAAATTAATTGCACATTTGCATTTTTTTTTTAAATCTTGAATTTCAACAAACATGCGACCTGCACCATTCTCTCAATCATTTACGCTCTCCGAGGACAAAATTTAATCAAAAAATGTTGAGAAAATGTTGAATATGTTTTTGATGCCCTGTGTAAAGTTGCTTGAAAAATCAAAGCAAAGGGTTGAAATTGGAGTTTGTTCTGATCGATCGGGGAATATCAATTTTAGAGAAAATCGGCCAAAAGGTTTAGGCGGTAGAGTTGACCATAGACGGACAGACTTAAAGACGTTTGGCCGTCAATCGCTTTTTCGGTATCAAGGACACACAAAACATGGATTCTGGACACACCACCTATTAGAGGAAGTAAGTTATGTTATATAGCAACAGGATTTATCTACTTTTTCTTTTCCTTATCCCAGCAATAAAAGTTTTTAAGGCGAAAATTTTTGTTTGCCGTTTACCGGTCCACGATTACATAACTTCCTCTTCTTGCGAAGTCATTTGTTAGGGTAGGTACTGCTTTGGCATTCGCCTGGTTTTAATCTGAGAAACAAAGGAAAACTACCGATCAAAGCAGTCTCTCCCTCGCCCTAGGTATCTACAAGTAGGTAGGGTCAAACATCCTGTCACAACCAGGACTCGAACCTAAGACCTCCCGGTCAGAAGTAGTGAAATGAAATGAGGTAATGCCCTGAGCCGTCTATCCCGACGATTTGGTTTCTGCCCAGTTTCCTTGATCCATTGAGCGAAAGTTGAGATGGCTCCTTGATTTGCAGCAGAACTTCACTACGCGCACGCCTCGTTGAGGTCTCCTTTACTTTCTCGCCTCTGTTTTCAGAGTATAGAAAAAAGTGTGGGGAGAAAACAGCAAATTTTGGACAAGAAAACTCTTACTGCCGAGCCTTCGTAACGTAATAGTGGTTAAATCTTACCTATATGTGTATAGTGAAGTAGCAGAACGCTTCAGGCTCTCTCTCTTCCCCATCTCTCTTTCTCTTTCTGCTCTCTTTCTCTCGCTCTTCCCCCTCTCTCCTTTTCCCTCTCTCTCTTTCCTTTCTGTCTCGTTTTACTCGTACTGTCTTGTATACGTACGTGTATATACGAGTACGAAATGGTACGTAGTATAAAGAAAGTTATGTAATGCTGCGAAAAATCTATTTCGAAATTTCTACGGAAATACACGTTTTGCGGTTCCCTGATACCGAAAAAGTGTTTTTTTTTCTATATCATTCGCCCGTCAATCTGTCCGACAGTGTATACGTCTGTCTGTATGTCTGTCCCTCTGTCGTCTGTGAACAACACTAGCGCCTTCATTAAGCGTATGATTTTTTCTGAACTGAATAAACCCCTGCCGATCTTGCCTCTCTCGGAGCTCTACAATTTTGAAAATCATTCATTAATTTTTAGGGGTACTTTACATGAAGCCCCTTCGACATTTTCAAGATTTTCTCAAAAACGGCACCAATTTTTTTCTTTAAGATTTTTGTAGGAATAATGATAAATGTACTCTATAAGATGACTGAAACGCAATTTTCCTCTATTCATTTGTTTTTTCAAAATTACACAATTTTTTTATATTTCTCTCACATCATTATTATTTATATTTTTCTCACATTATTCCATTTATGAGCACATGGGATTTAAATGATGTATTATGTATTATGTTATAAAGTTTTTCGAAAAGAAACAGTTTTCTGTGAAAATGAGCTCAAAATGCATTTCCAGAAACACTCAAAAGTTATGTTCTTAAAAACCGCTCCAAATCTTTTCTTCAAACATTTAGTACGGATAGTGGTAATTGCACTGCGTAAGTTGACATAAAAATAATTTTTCTGTGTTCTTTTGTTTTATAAAAATTTACACAAATATTTTGTTTTATATATCTCTCACGCCGTTATCCACATTCTCAGCAATTTGTATACATTCTTGAATTTGTGAGTTGAAATGTTTCTAATGACTTCGATCGAAGTTTTTTGGAAACTCAAAAGTTTACTGTGAAAAAGAGCTTCAAATTTCGCATTTTCAGAAACACTCAAACGCTATTTTCTCAAAAACGGCTCAACCTTTTCGTACCAACAGCGCTAATTGCACTGCTTTAGGTGACATAAAATTTATTTTGCCGTATTCTTTTTTTCTTCTTCTTCAAAAATTAGACAAATGTATTTTCTATATGACACAGTTAGTGAGCACATTTCAGAAATTTGTATACATTATTGCATTTGTGAGTAGATGTGATTCAAATGACTTCCGATGAAGTTTCTCGGAAACTCAAAAGTTTTCTGTAAAAAAGCTTCAAATTTCGCATTTACAGTAAAGCTTAAACGACTTTTCTAAAAACTGTTTCAAATTGTTCAATGAAAATTTTCGTTTATGACCAGGTTTTGCTCTTCTGTAATATTCTTCAAGTAATATTTCGGATCTATCATTAAGAAATCGAAAAACTGAGAAAATTATTTTGGGCGCCGATAGGCAGTTTGGACGCCGATAGGCGATTGGTGGCAGTTTGCAAGAGGGTGGGGCAAGACCAAGAAACCAGACCAAAGAAAAGAGAAAAGTAACTAGTGCGAGAATATTCTTGTCATTCTATAGCGAAACTTCTTTAATCACTTAGCCTGGGCAAGGTATGAAGTATGTAAAAACGGCGTATGTTGCAGTAATAGAAAAGCAGCTAAGATAAAATACGTATTAATAATATGTCATGTACATCACTGTAATCTAAATCTGAGAGACATATAGTGGCTCTTGGAATCATAAATATTAGTTTGGAGAGGTACTGCTCAAGAAATAAACCGAACAAATAAAATATTCGTAAATGACAATATTTCAAAGATAAACCCATTGAGTATGAATTTGCACAAGCAAATATTTGCTCCATTTGGATTCTCACTTTTTAAAAGCTACTTTCATTCTGAACCGAACAAAATATATAATTAAAAATGAGATCGTCTTGTGGAAGTCGTGCAAAATGAGGGTTTTTGGAGCATGATTCGACGCTGCTCAGAGTGAGAAAAAGGAATAACGCGAAATGTTTCTATAAAAAATTGTTAGCTTTGAATAGAAAAATGCACGAGTTCATTCGTAATGAGTATAATGTTTTAGTTTTAAAGAAACCTATATATGGTAATTGTTTTGAATAAATTGAGTAAAATTACAAAAGTTATCGGTTTTGGG
>BOPP01000062.1:3679569-3703873 GCA_017312745.1 Gryllus bimaculatus
CGCGTCCTCCTCCTCCTCCCCCCCCCCTCGGCGGCAGCCGCCCCGCGCCGTCAACAGGCCCTTGGCCCTGTCACTCTCCGGGCGTATTGAACGCCCGACACCCCCGGCACCTGTGCGGACGCTAGTCCGCCGCCCCCTTCCGCCCCTTCTGCCCCACGCCCGTCGGGGCGGCCCAGCCAGCGGCCTTTTCGCGGCCAGATTGAAAGGCCCCCCGCGTGCCCCGGGAAGGCGCAGGGGTGCGAAACGGGCGGGCAAAGGAACAGCTGGACGCGCCGAGGGGCGGGAGGTGAGTGACCCAGGAGATTATGGGGGTTTATCCTCCTTCAGACTGTGTGAGGAGCGTGTTATTGACTGAGCCCTCAAGTAGGGAAGAGGGAGACTGTTACATAGGGAACTGCATGCCTTGGGTAGGGAGTTCATCTGCTAGGAAGTGGTTTGCTTTTGAAAACGAAAACATTTTTCGCGGGTATTGGTGATATCATATCACTGAATACTTGTAATATTATTTTTTTTAAATATATTCTTGTCAATATTTATTATTATTTAAATAATAATTTAACTCACTTTGTGTTCTCCATTTCATTTTTTCATTTTGAAATTAATATGAGGCACCTTTTTCTCACTGCTTGCATTCCCGCATGCCTGCAAGCAAACTGACACTAGTGGGAATGAGTATACTCAATGTGGAGTTTTGGCAGGGGTTTAAGCAGAGTTTTACAAAATCATAAATACGCATACAACAAATCTGAAATGTTAATTACATGATCCCACACGGTGTTATTGCATTTGTACACGGGACCGTTATCCCATTTTCACCGAAGTGTGTAAATAAAGAGACTAGATATCGCATCTTTCTTGCACTTGAAAATTTGTCATAAGGGAACAATATCTTGATAATTGGGTACACAAAATAAGTCTGAAATTCGCAAATAAGCAGAGATGGTCAATCTTTCGCTTTTATACCAGGAGAATTATTCTTGAAATTGATTATTTGAGAAACTATTCTTGTTTATTTATCCATGTAGCATCAAGGGGGGTTTTGTCACCGTCTTTTATTACTTCAATGATTAAAAAAGTTCGTACATCAATTACAACAGCTACAATATTTGTAAAGAAATCCACAAACTAGAAACATTTATATCAATTCTTCACTATTTATTCTTTTTTATTTATTTTCTCTTCCTGCGAGTAATTTCTGCATATCTTGGTATTTTGAGGCACAAAACTGATAAATAATTACTATGAATTTATAAGGAATGGAAGTGTTCTATTGTTGAATTGTGTTTACCACTAGTTGAAATTCCGCTAAACTTAGTGTAGTGGGGTAAAGGGTCATGTGCAACGAATTTAGTAAAGAAAGATAGCTTCTTGCGTTATAAAGAAGGTTGAAAGGTTTCTTATCAATTATTGCCAAAAAATGCATTTTCATCTTTATTCAGAATTCAACTTGTGGATTAGGTAAGGAATCCAAGACTTTAAGAAAATGTGCACACTTCTCCCCATTGTACATACGACAGATTTTAAACTGTTTTTGACGTTAAATAACTTCTAATAACTAACTTCAAAATAATTGATCAAAATTCATGGTGATTAAACAAGCATAATTTTTTGGGGGATGAGAAATTATTTTTGTATCAGAACATTTCAGTAATAGAACGCTCCATGAATGTATCAGTTGCGGTATTAATAGCATTTTGTTAAAAAGATTCGGTTGTCTAAACGTGTTCTTTAGCACTCCATATGACCAAGTTTGGTGACAGTAGTGTTAAAGAATATAAATATTTTGTTTTAGAGTGTTTTTGTTTAAATATTTAATTACATTTTTGGACTGTATTTTTCTCCACTAGACAGAATAGAACTTTGTCTATGTGTATATTAGACATATGTAATTAATTTTGCGTCTTGAAAAAATTCAAATACTTAAGGGCATGCTTTTACATAAAATACATTTTACACTGTCCTATAAAATCAGTTTAATATAATATCTAAAAATACTTTGTTCTATAAAATATGATCATAAAAATACACCATCGAAAATGGAACAATAAAAAAACATGATAATTCAAGTTTATTGATACATTCATTAGAATATATTCTCTGTTGTACGTAATTAAAGAGATTATTCCTAAAGTCATGTATCTCCAAGAAACATAAATTTTCAGGAAGGGGAGATGTTCAAATTCAGCTTTATATGTCAAGATTGGATTCAACTGTGTTCGGAAACCATTTAACATGGGAGAAAAGCTTTTTGAACACATTTGGTAACGCGACAGAAAAATCATAAGAATATATTGTTACGTAAGTAAAAAAGACGACTTCACTTGCTCACTTTGGAAATGAGCTCTTCAGTTATGGACACACTTGAAATATTCCTTGAAATATTGTTCCATATTTTAGATCCTCGGCAACCCTTTAGCCTTATTTGGAGACCACTAAAAATGTTGAATATCTTCTTGAGAAATGAAATTGCCAGCAATCTCCATCTTAAGGGATAGCTGATCCAGATTTGTCTCCGCGGTTGCAGACCCGACCACATGTTTTCTTAGAGCTGTCCAAAGGAGTTGACGTTCTCGCAAAAATCTTGGTTTGCACGAGCGATGTGTCGCCTGGTATTGTGCTGTTGGAAGAGAACATACTTTCTGTGTCAGGAATGGAAAAAGGGCAGGTTGGATATTGTTGACAAATCTCTCCCTGGCAATAATCCTTTATCAAATTCCTGAGGAGACCAGGTAACGTATGATGAGGATACCGACATTTCAGACGGTGAATGTCACTGTGTGTCACTGTCATAAACTTGGGTCTAGAAGCCTAATCACATGATAGAGAAAAGAGGCTAACCCATAGAAAAACTAAGTTTTATCTCTGTTATTCCGTTTTTTGTTAGGGGTGTTGAATTCGAATTGTTACCTTTAAAATGTAGGTCCTGAAAAAACTGAGAAACAGTCCATCTTTTTACAATTTTTTTTGCTTTCAGCTGGGAAACTAAACGCTTTTAAAGACAGATGCTCCAATACAAAAATAAATTTCTGCATTAAAACTGCTACAAACAAAGTTTCTTATTTTTCATCAGACAATCTGATTAGGCGCTGTTAAAATTTCGCAGTATTTTCGCAATCTACTCAAAACAATTTTGGATTTTTACTCGTAACTCTAGAAACGTGCAGAACACGCTGTTTAGTCAAATGTCTTTGTACATTAAAACTCATTACAGTAAATTTCCCACAAATTATGCCTGTCAGACGTTGAGGTGATAGATCACGTTTACATTTATTGTAGTACATATAACGTATAGATAAGCAAAGACCAATTCCTTGACCTTCCAATTCCCTGATGGTGACACCTATTTTCTCGACACACGTTTTTTTAAATGTTTCGTTAATACATAATTAAATATTTACCTACATTCATGACATAGTCCATTTCCTTGATAGTTTTCTTTACCAACACAAAATGTACCTGATGTAAACTGGCATTTAAGTCAATCGTTCACTTCCAACCATACTTCAAAGCAATTCAAGATTTTCTCCCTCTCGATAGAAATAAACCAATACTCGTACACATACTCAGCTCTATCTACCAATTATTGGGCTAATAAGTTAAATTTTTCTGGGTCTGCATTGGCACTTTTTCCAAAACATTTAGACAAACGAGAATTAAACGCTTTATTATTCCCCTCACGGCTAATATATACGGGATTTACGTAATTCACATGTCAAGTGTCTATTATCCTCAGATTGTTCAATATGGCAAGCTACACGCCGACCCCCTACCATCTCTACAGATAAAGATTTAATCTGCCATCTCGAATCATAAGAGGATGGTTTTGCATTTTTATTTCAGACGACATTGCAGAAGACGACGTACTCTATATCAGAAAAGTACCAAGCGTTCACGATTATGCTCGACTTCCTGTTATTGAACCTCCATCGCCAATGTATTGCATATCACAAACAGAGATAATGTTTTAAAGAAATAAACTGAACAAATTTCTTGTGAAATTTGCGAAATTTCGTCCTTGCATGTTCGAATTTTGCCTCGCAGGGTGGCCGCATTTTTTACATCAATTTACAACGCCTCTCTAAGCTGTGCGCACCTCCCCTTAAATGTATCTTCTCAAAACAAACACACGTAACTTATGAGAACATGGCCTTAGTGGCATTGTACATTTCTATTGTACCAACTCCCAGATTGATTGATGACTCCGGCCGAGCCATAGGTTAAGGTAATTATTCCCGTAAGTGTAGTGTATGTTCTCCCCCCTCACCAGGGGCTGCGATCTTCCCCCGCTGGATGATGAGATCGGCTTCGACCTACCTGTCGGATAATGGCGTTTTCCCCTATCAGATATCTCCCCCCAGCCGACACAGGCTCTCAGATCACATGCACTACTACAACACGCATGTCGGTCTCCCGACATGTGTGTTAGAGTAGTGCATGTGTGTGTTCTGGCACACGCCTGGTATTGATCGGAGAAACCTCGGAAAACTTCCGATCAGAGCAACCAGCCGCTAGAATTCTCCTTCAGCTAACGCGTGAATACGAACTAGCTAGTGTCGAAAATCCTGCAACAGTCAGTTCTCAAACCTAGACCTTCCGGTCAGAGGCACTGCAGTGACATCACTTGATGCCCTGAGCCACATTTCGTGGTATTACTCAGTTGAATTAGTACTCAGATTAGTGTACTGAAAATGTAATGTTTCTAAATAAAGCAATTGAGAGTTTCAAAATGAATATTGAAAAATGAATAATGTGTAAAGGAATATTTAAAAAGAAATGAAACTTACCTTGCAGAATTTTAATTTCTTTTGAAGAACATGTTCAAACAGCAGCAGATTAATTCATATAAATTTGAAAACTCTAGTTTAAACTCAAGAATTTAACAAAAAGTTTCATCTTCTTTCCTCTTTATGCCATGATCATTTTACAAGTAACTTTGTTTGGATGAAAGGGAAATTTGAATAGGTTATGCAGTAAAAAAATCATGCGTTCTGGAACGAATAATAGAGAACTTTATTTGCAAACAACAAATTATATACAAGAACATGGCATTAGAATTCTAGTGTGCCACTGCATTATCAGATTTGCAGCTGCCACATCAGAAACTTCGAATTAAATTGTTTAACTTCGAAGAGGTGAGCCATTCCCTTATTTCTTAATTTCAAATTAATAAGTTAATTTTTGGTTCAATTATATCACTGACTACCAACCCAATGATTAAAGATTTGGAAGCATTGATATTTATAATTTTTCTTTTTCAGCTGTAACAGTCATATTCCAGACGAAAAGTAAAAGAAAAAAGCTTTCTTGTGAATTAAAGGGAAATCGGTACATATTCTTTATGTTTGTTGAACAAAGTTATGCAAGTTGTGTTTTGACTCAATCTCTCCACTACATTACGAACACCTGGAAGTTCGAAGTACTTTTTACAAATCGATTTCTTTGAAATTCAAATGACCACATTATTTTCCGAGTGATGTTCGCTACGCAATAATTAAAACCAGCACTTTCGCTTATACGATGAAAGGCATATGTAAACACGTATTTCTCCCCAGATCCTTATTTATTTGTCACATTCCTTGAGCACTAAACATGTTACTGATGATGGAAAAGAACAGAGCGGGAGAGTGAGCATGAGAGTGAAGAGAGTGAGCGAGAGAAGGAGAGGAAGAGAGCTAAATCGCTGCTCTCAGGAAACGGCTCGAGAAAACGACAACTATAACAAATTTGGTAGCTTTATAGTCTAATTACCGAGGAAACATTTTCATTAAAAATAAATCATTATTTTCTTTGGAGCGCTCTATATTGAAACTGCAGTTTAAAATAAACAAATATAATCAATTCCACACGCATTTTCTTGACCAAGACAGAAAAGACGAATGAGGAAGTCGCTCGACGAAACTCGTCGGAATACGAATAGGTGAAGCGAAAACATGGCATTCGTATACAGTGGATTAGAAGAACGACTGATTTTCTTTGAAAATATTACAGAACAAATGTTTAGAGTTAATTAGTCATGCAACAAATGAGTGCGGAATAATATAAATAATATTTTGAATATATTAACACAACGTTTTAAACTACATAGTAGTGTCACAGTTCTCTGCATGCAAGTAAAACTTTGTGTGTATAAAAAAAACTTGTGTTGGAATATTAAATATTTACAGACTACATAGATTCACACAAGAACGTAAGGGATCACAGCGTGTAACATATAAACAGCACTAATACACTTCACTACTATAAAACAGCAAAGCAAGAAAAAACATTTTTACGCAATTTGGTTTGTTTCTCTGCCAAAGGACTGCAGCCCAAGGTAAGAAGATGTATCTTCTTGATAAGATATTTTTAATTAATGAGGAATGGATTAGCATGCTTCTTTTCATCGATGATTGTTGTAGAGGAAGTGTTTTGAACATTAAAATCTTATTTTGTTGCATCAACGTTTCATTTTCCACTTATGAAAATTAGGATTTGTTTTTTAGAACATTGAAATTATTTATGAAGACAAATACTTTTGCATTAAAGACAGAATGTCACAGTTATTTGTATTGCACCCAAGAAAGAAAATGATATTTTGAATTTGTGATGAGCTATACTTTCGACAATTTTTGAAAGATCAAAAGCTCCTGTTGCATCTAATTTTTTTTTAGGGAACAGGGTGTCCGTAATACGTTCCACAAATGTCGGCATGCACAGTTTAAAGGGTAATAATTTACCACTTGATAAAGTGTACGTGAAACTTAAAGCATATGACAAAAATGCCCCTCAGAGCTAAACGGTAACTTCACATATTAAGGAAACGTGAGAGGCGGGGCGAAGGGATATACGTGAAAGCAACTGAGCATTTCATGAACTCGCAAAGTGATGTGCAAACGCTGATGCAAAAGGCCACGCGCCATTGGTTGCCGATACCTTCATTGCCGCCTTATTTTTTCCCTCTCAGAACGCAGACAGAGCTAGGCAAAAAGGTTCCCGGCATCCTACATTTCCAACCCTTAGACCCTCCAACCCTTAGATTTAAAAACGTTTTACTCCTTTCTCACACACCACCTTGAATAGTCACCAAATTAATTGGAGATGCTCGATTGCGTCTCCCCCATCGATATTAAACTGCGCTATCTTTCTTGGGTCCTTAAAGGTTTTGTTATGTACTCTGTGCTCTTCTAACATCTGAAAGTGCTAATCGTCTGAAAGATGTTAAGTCAAGCTCTCAATAAAGTTGTTTGCACTATTAAAAAAAAAGAACTCGTAAAACGATTACGCCGAAAAGGGATGAGAGGAGTGAAAGCGCGAGAAAGACCTTGAGCTGCCCCAATGTTCTGTCCGCAGCACAGTAGATGCCCTCCTCTTCGCCTTGCAGCTGCAGTCCCAGTGGCGCATAATGAAGATTCCTGATGATTCCTCCCTCCCAGAGGGAAGCGGCCGCGCCCTCTACCTGGCGTGACTCAGCCGACAAAATTGCACTCGTTTGCCCAAGGGACAAGAGCATCAGGTCCCTTGGGTCACTTACCGAACCTAATTACACTTCTCGAAATCACCGTTTGAAGTAGGAACTCAAAATATTGCTAACAGCAATTTGTACTCTAACATTAGCAAAACCTACGCGCAAAAGAAATTTAGAGAGAGCCAGTGACTGATGGCTTCAGACAAAAGGATCAAGGCAAAACTATTTACAGCAATTCAGTGATAATGGAATATTTACAAACTCAATAATAAATTGGGAATAGAATACAAGCATGTACAACATCTACATATCTAATCACTTTTACATGTTGAGCCATGGTATTACGTGTTAAAACACTCAAAAATATTCAGAATATTTTCTTATCCTGTACAAATTTCAAATATTTCCTTTTTGAGTGTTTTATGTTTAAATTGAATGAAGTTATTCCTACAATTATAAACAAAATTAGATATTAAAATATTTACTACAGTATGATATTTCTTTGCGGAAAAAATAAATTGCTTTCCCCTATTGATAAAATTATGTAATACCAAAAATGTAATTTTCATATTGCTATGCAATATGTTTTTGAAGCCAATTGCAGTCATCGGCGAAGCAAGAAGGAAAATTTGGGGAACTTTACAGAGGAGCCTAGAGCAAAAATTTAATGAAGAGGTCAGTATTAACACAAAAAATTCTACGAGCAATAATTGTTCTCTAAAAACTAAATATACACATATCAGAACGCATCAAAGGAAAACAAATGCATGAAGACAATCCGTCACAGCCAAACAATGTATTGCCATGGAAAAAGTCACTTTGTGGAATTACCAATGTCTTGAAGGGATATTAATCTTCCACATTACTCTCCAAGTAAATTACAAAACCTATTAGGGCTTAAATCTTCACAAACACGAACACGAACACTGTTAAAATCAATATTGTGTGAATGGCTTCATGGCAATTGCACCTAGTAGACTGTGCGCTCTTTTTGTACTAAAAGTAGAGTTATACAAAGAATTAATGTTGGATGATATTTTCTAGACAGTTCCTACTTTACGACAAAGTTACGCAACCGAAAACATCCGCCGTCGCAAAACACTCCTAAGACGGCTCGATTAATATATTATTTAAATTAGACAACTCGCCAAATTAAAAAAAAATTAAAACTTCCGATTGACGAAATTGCTTCGGTTTTCCATCTTGGAAATAGTTTTCTTCATAAAACTAGTGAAAAATTCGGTTGTGCAATTTTGCCATAACGTCGAAGACAGCAGATGGGATTGAAAACGATGATATTCTCAGTCTATGAAAAACTCTTAAAAAAGTGTCCGGGCGCCCTCCCGCCGTAGGGTCGGCGCGGGGCGCCCTTAGATGGCAGCGTGCAGCTGCGACAGCGCGTGGGCTCGTAGCCAGTGGTGGTAAGCCGTGGAGGTAGGCGGCTACCGGCGGCTACAGCCGGCCATGCCCGCCGCGGCGGCTGGTGGGTAGCGGCGGACGGCGCGCCGCCCGCCGCCGCGCTGCCGCCCACGCGCGCCGCCGCCCCCGCACAGCCCGCCGCCGCCCAGCCGCCGCCCCCGCCCGCGTCGCCCTTCATGCCGGCCGCCGCCGCCGCCGCCGCAGCGGCCGCCGCCGCCGCGCCTGCGCCTGGTGGTGGACAGCTTGGACGCCGAGTAGCACAGCGGCTTCAGCTGCGGGCAGCCCCGTCAGGTCATCACGCCGCCCGCGGCGGCAAGCGGCCGCGGCGTGCGCGGCGGACACGCCCGCGGGCGAGCCGCCGCCCAGCATGTCGGCGCCGCCGCCCACGCCCACGCCCACGCCCACGCCCGCGCCGGCGCCGCACGCGCACATGAGGGCCAGCTCCTCCGCAACACCGCACCCAGCGCTCAGCGCCGAAACCCGCTCCCACGAGCGCCGGCCGCCACGGCCTCGCCTCCATCACTAGATACCGCTAAATACACTAACAACCTGACAATTCAGTAAAAATTGCCCTAAAACAAGAGTCAGTAACGTTTCAATAAATGGAAAAATATATCATTTAGAAAATGAATTATTTTTATTGTTTGACAGGTACTATTGTTTTACTGACAAAGGAGACATCGCATTGGGGTGGTCCTACATGCAAAGAGTCTTAAGTAATAGACCCTTGAAAATGTAGAAATGTAAAAATAATAATGGGCGACTGATGCATATAGAATGTTCAATCTTTTAATATTACAATTCTAGTTGTCTGCTGTTACAGACACAACTCCATTATTGATTTTTTACATACTTTTCGTTTCAATTACTTAAAATCACGTGAGAAATCCTCCAAGGAAAAACACAATACTCATCACACTTCGAACTATTGTGCAGCTATTAATGACCAGCTTTCGGAAACCTGGAAGAATCGCTAATGACTTCTAATTTCAATATTTAAATCGTAATCAAACTTAAAAATACTTCTTTAAACGTATAAATATTGAAAATTATTTACATGTATATTTACACATTTTCATGATATACTTACTGTACGATGATTTGCAGCATTCTAATAACAAGTCGTGATGAACATACAATTTAAACGGGAATGTGTATAATCATGTTGATAATATACGGGGCGTGCCAGAGAAGAATGAAACACTTCTGAATTACTTATGTTCTAATGAGGAATTCAACATAAATACGATTCTTAAAATCAAATAAAAGGAAAGTTTTAAGATTGTTTATGTGATGTTTCTCTGTGTGTAGTTTTATCAAGACGTGCAGTTCGTTACTGCAGTTGGGTTCATTCGTAGGAAATAATAAAGATGTTTCGTCATTGCCAACCGAATGTTTTTTATTCAAAGAAGCAGCTTTCGAATGCTTGCCAATGCATCATTCCATTTGTCTGCGTCAGATGAAGCCACAAAACGACCATCAGCAGACAACTGAATGATGAATGGCTAAGCCCATCGAAAGCTTGCTTTTTGAATTAAAAAACATTGTTGGCAATGACAAAAATCTTTTAAATTTTAAAAATGCCAAAGATATCCTACCACAACACCTATATTTCATTTCGTAGAATTTCGTGAAATAACATCTTAAAAATTAAATCTTTATATTATGCAGACTAAATCTTCCTATGATAGATGGAGCATCAAGCTAGATTTTTTATGAAAGTATTAGAATGTCATAAGCTTTCTTAACATGTTACGAAAACATTAACTACGAAATAAAAGTTTCACCCCATTTCCTCTAAAAAATATACCTTGTTAAAAATCGATACAATTTGAAGTTATGTTAACAAGAAAAGTAAAATACACTCGTCAATAAGATAGGGACGATTAAATCATTCATAAGGGCATAGAATACGTATTCGTATAAATACATCAGCAAATTTCGTTAATTAAACGGGCCATTCACTGATGAGCCTCGGGTGGACCGGAAGTAAAACTGTCTCCGCAGGTACTTGCTTCATTGCTCGCAAAGTGGATAGCAATAACTTGTCGTTTGGAGGCAGGAGGGAGGTAGCAGACGTGTCGGAGGCTGGCCAAGGCTGGCCAGTCTGTGGAAGAATTGCTTTAACGAAACAGAATTTTGCTGTCTGATAAAACTTATCTTTCAGCGTCCAGACCACTTTAACACTAAAATAAACGATTGCACGGTGAAATGTTCACTTTAATTTGTAAAGTTTATAAATTTTGTAAAGTTGTTAAGTTTTGTAATGTTAAGTTAGTGTATTCTGCCACCAAGTTCTCAAACTTCATTGCAGAATTATTAATAAAACTAATCTAATCTAACAACACTATCAACAGTATTGCATTGAACCACGATAACCATAAGCCTCCCCCAAACGGGCTTAAGATTCGCCTCCGAACCTCATTTAGTATTCAACGAGGGAATGTAGAACTGTGCAGTGCACGCCGATAACATAAAATCAGTTCCATCACGTGTGCTAGGCGACGCCCAGTAATGCTGTTGTGACCAGCTTCAGTGCCTCTGATCGGGAGGTCTTAGGGTTCGAATGACATATTAACACAGATTTGAAGTACATTGGTGGTGCCAACACACTTCCAATAGCGCACGTTCACCTGGAAGGTTGATTGATTGATTACGCAACTGCTAGGATCATTAGTATCGTAAGTGTAGTGCATGTGTTTATCGCGGAAGGTGGCGGTGATCTGCGTCCGCAGAACCTACGTCGGCTTGCGAGGTTTTCCCTCCACCAGGTATCTCCCACCAGCGGGGCACCGCCCCAACCAGGACAAGCTTTTGGCTCGTGACGGGTCTCCCGACATGTGCGGTCGTGTAGTGCGTGTGAGTGTAAGTGTGGGTAAGTAAGGGGTGAGGATAGGACAAGGAAGAGGAAGGAAAGATTGCGCGTTCTCCGTGGCCCCTTTGTTAGGCTACTGCTCCGGCAGTCGCCAAGCGTTCATTGGGGAAACCACGGAAAACCACCGACCAGAGCAGCCGGCCGCTACAATTCTCCTCCAGACAACGTATAAATTCGACCCAGCCGACAAGCTACTATCGAAACTCCTACCACCGTCTAGACCGTACCCTAGGACCTCCCGGCCAGAGGCGCTGCATGCCCAACCGGCGCACGGAACGCGCTGCTCTCTCTAGGGACGCCGACCGGGTAGCAAAGGGCGCGCGCTCACCCGGTGGTTCGGGGCGCCCGGCGCATAGTGGCCGCGGCGGCGCAGGGCGGTGCGGCGCGGTGCGGCGTGGCGCGGCGCGCAGAGTTAATGGCGCGCGAAGAGGGCGCAATTGCGCGTGGCCCGGCGCGCCCGCCCCTCGCGCGCCTTTTTGTTCGCCGTGCGCCCTCGCCGCTTCCGCCGCTCAGGTGCGCCGCGCGCCGGTGACAGCTCGTGGCGCCGAAACGTTTGTTCCGCTGAGATGGCTCAGGGCGACAATTGTTCGCGTTGTAGCGTTCCTGATCGGGAGGTACTAGGGTTTTCGATTGATTGATTAGCGATTCCGGACGCGGCAACCCATAAATGACATTAGTTCCGTAAGTATAGTGTATGTTTTGCTCGGGCAGTGGCGGTGATATCTTGTGCTGGTGAGGATCTAGTGATGGATGGTCCTGGATGGTGAGGTCTAGTGATGGTTTACCGTCGACTAGCGGAGTTTTCCCCAATCAGGTATCTCCCACCAGTAGAGCACCGCCCTACCCGGGTCAAGCTATAGTCTCGCGACGTGCGGTAGTGTAGTGCATGTGAGTGTAAGTGTGTGTGAGAAGGGGGTAGGACAGGACAAGGCATGGGAAACGAACATCACGCAAGGACAGTGGCCCATTTCTCAGGGTACTGCTCGTGCATTCGCCTCGTGTTGATCGGAGAAAACACGGAAATCTACCGATCAGAGCAGCCGGCCGCAAGAATTGTCAACCAGGCAGCGACAAATCTCGACCTAATTTTCTGGCTGATGTCGAATCGAGGGCAGTCGTAATGGCGAGCTGCAGGTGTCGGTTGGGGGATAGCAGCATTTCCGGCATTTTCTCCAACTAGGACAGAATAGACACTTTGTCTATGTGTATATTAGAATATGTTAATTAATTTTGCGTCTTCAAAAAATTCAAAACTTAAGGGCATACTTTTCTATAAAATACATTTTACACTGTCCTAATAAAATCAGTTTAATATAAATCTAAAAATACTGTTGTTCTTATAAAATATGATCATAAAACTACACCATGAAATGGAACAATAAAAAAACATGATAATTCAAGTTTTATTGCTACATTCATTAGAATATTTCTCTGTTGTCACGTAATTAAAGGAGATTTTCCTAAAGTCATGTATCTCAAGCAAACATAAATTTTCAGGCAGAGGAGAGATGTTCGAAATTCAGCTTTATTGTCATAGATTGGTTCAACTGTGTTTCGAAACCATTTACATGGAGAAAAAGCTTTTTGAACACATTTTTGTAACGCGAACAGAAAAATCATAATGATATATTGTTTACCGTAAGTAAAAAAGACGAGCTCCTTGTCACTTTGGAATGAGCTCTTCAGTTATGGACACACTTGAAATATTCCTTGAAATATTGTTCCATATTTTAGATCTCGAACCCTTTAAGCCTTAATTTGGAGACCACTAAAGAATTTGAATATCTTTCTTGAGCAAATGAAATTGCCAGCAATCTCCATCTTAGGGATAGCTGTGCCAGATTTGTCTCCGCGGCTTGCAAGACCCGACCAGCATGTTTTCTTAGAGCTGTCCACGGAGTTGACGTTCTCGATGGAAAAATCTTGTTTGCACGAGGCGATGTGTCGCCTGGTATTGTTGGCTGTTGGACAGAGAACATACTTTCTGTGTCAGGAAGGAAAAAGGGCAGGTTGGATATTGTTCGGACAAATCTCTCCTGGCAATAATCCTTTATCAAATTCCTGAGGAGACCAGGTAACATGTGTGAGGATACGACTTTCAGAACGGTGAACTGTCACTGTGTGGCTCACTGTAATAACTTGGGTCTAGAGCTCTATAACATGATAGAGGAAAAGAGGCTAACCCATAGAAAAACTAAGTTTTATCTCTGTTCTTCCGTTTTTTGTTTAGGGGTGTTGAATTCGAATTGTTACCACTTTTAAAATGTGGTCCTGAAAACACTGAGAAACAGTCCATCTTTTTAACAATTTTTTTTTGGCTTTCAGCTGGGAAACAAACGCTTTTTAAAGGACAGATGCCTCCAATACAAAAATATAAATTTCTGCTTAAAACTGCTACAAACAAAGTTTCTTATTTTTTCATCAGACAATCTGATTAGGCGCTGCTTAAAATTTCGCAGTTATTTTCGCCATCTACTCAAAACAATTTTGGATTTTACTCGTAACTAGAAACTCAGAACACGCTGTTTAGTCAATGTCTTGTACATAAAATCATTACAGTAAATTTCCCACAAATTATGCCTGCCAGACGTTGAGGGTGATAGAATACCGTTGTTACATTTATTGTAGTACATATAACGTATAGACTAAGCAACAGACCAATTCCTTGACCTTTCAATTCCCTGATGGTGACACTATTTTCTCGACACACGTTTTTTTCAATGTTTCGTTTAATACATAATTAATATTTACCTACATAATGACATAGTCCATTCCTTGATAGTTTTCTTTACCAACACAAAATGTACCTGATGTAAACTGGCATTCTACTTCAATCGTTCACTTCCAACCATGCCTTCAAAGCAATTCAAAGATTTTTCTCCCTCTCGATAGAAATAAACCAATACTCGTACACATACCTCAGCTCTATCTCTACCAATTCATTGGGCTAATAAGTAAATTTTTCTGGGTCTGCATTGGGCAAACTTTTCCAAAACATTTAGAACAAACGAAAAGAATTAAACGCTTTATTATTCCCTCACGGCTAATATATCCGGGAATTACGAATTCACAATGTCAAGTGTCTATTATCCTCCGATTGTTCCAATATGGCAAGCTACACGCCGACCCCCTACCATCCCTCTAACAGATAAAGAATTTAATCTGCCATCTCGAATCATAAGAGGATGGTTTTAGCGCATTTTTATTTCACAGCGACATTGGCAGAAGACGACGTTCTATATCAGCAAAGTACCAAGCGTTCAACGATTTATGCTCGACTTCCTGTTATTCGAACCTCCAATCGCGCCTAATGTTATCGCATTCACAAACAAAGATAATGTTTTAGAAGAAATAACTGAACAAATTTCTTGTGAAATTTGCGAAATTTCGTCTTGCCATGTTCGAATTGTCCCGCAGGTGGCCGTATTTTTTACATCAATTTAGCAACGCCTCTCTAAGCCTGTGCGCACCTCCCCTTAACGTAATCTTCTCAAAACAAACACAACGTAACTTATGAGAAACATGGCCTTAGTGGCATTGTACATTTCTTATTGTAACCAACTCCCAGATTGATTTGATGACTCCGGCCGAGCCATAGGGTTAAGGTAATTATCCGGTAAGGTAGTGTATGTTCTCCCCCCTCACCAGGGGCTGCGATCTTCCCCCTGGATGATGAGATCGGCTTCCGACCTAACCTGTCGGATAATGCGTTTTCCCCTATCGATATCTCGCCCCAGCGACACAGGCTCTCAAGATCACATGCATCTACTACAACACGCATGGCCATGTTCGGTCTCCGACATGGTGTTTAGAGTAGTGCATGTGTGTGTTTCTGGCAACACGCCTGGTATTGATCGGAGAAACCTCGGAAAACTTCCGATCAGAGAAACCAGCCGCGTATGGAATTCTCTTCAGCTAACGCGTGATACGAACTAGCTAGTGTCCGAAAATCCTGCACAGTCAGTTCTCCAAACCTAGACCTCTTCCGGTCAGAGGCACTGCATGACATGCATTTGATGCCCTGAGCCACATTTCGGTGGTATTACTTCAGTTGAATTAGTTACCGATTAGTGTACTGAAAATGTAAATGTTTCTAATAAAGCAATTGAGAGTTTCAAAATGAATAATTGAAAAATGAATAATGTGTAAAGGAAATATTTAAAAAGAAATGAAACTTACCTGGCAGAATTTTAATTTTTTTTGAAGACATATTCAACAGCTGCCGATTAATTCATAAAATTTGAAAACTAACTTTTACCTCAAGAATTTAACAAAAGTTTCATCTTCTTCCTCTTATGCATGATCATTTTACAAGTAACTTTGTGTTGGATGAAAAGGGAAATTTGAATAGGTAATGCCAGTAAAAAAATCATGCGTTCTGGACGAATAATAAGAACTTTATTTTGCAAACAACAAATTATATACAAGAACATGGCATAATATAGAAATTCTAGTTGCCACTACGCTTAATCGATTTGGTCAGCTGCCACATCAGAAACTTTCGAATTAAAATTGGTTTAACTTCGAAGAGGTGAGCATTCCCTTATTACTTAATTTCAATATTTAATAAGTTAATTTGGTTCAATTATATCACTGACTACCAACCCATGGATTTAAAGATTTGGAAGCATTGATATTTATAATTTTCTTTTTCAGCTGTAACAGTCATATTCCAGACGAAAGTAAAAGAAAAAAGGCTTTCTTGTGAATTAAAGGGAAATCGTACATATCTTTATGTTTGTTGAGACAAAGTTATGCAAGTTGTGTTTTTGACTCAACTCTCTCCAGCTACATTACGAACACCTGGAAGTTCGAAGTACTTTTTAACAAATCGATTTCTTTGAAATTCAAATGACACATTATTTTCCCGAGTGATGCTTCGCTACGCAATTTAATTAAACCAGCACTTTCGCTTTATACGATGAAAGGCATATGTAAACACGTAATTTCTCCCCAGAAAATCCTATTTATTTGTCACATTCCTTGAGCACTACATTGTTACTGATGAGGAAGAAGAACAGAGCGGGAGAGTGAGCAGAAGTGAAGAGAGTGGCGAGAGAAGGAAGAGAAGAGCGCTTAAATCGCCTGCTCTCGAGAAACGGCTCGAGTAAACGCAACTATAACAAAGTTGGTAACTTTATAGTCTAATTACGAGGAAACATTTTCATTAAAAATAATCATTATTTCTTTCTGCAGCGCACTATATTGAAAACTGCAAGTTTACAATAACAAATATAATCAATCCAACACGCATTTTTCTTGACTCAAGACAGAAAAGGACGAATGCAGGAAAGCGCTGACGAAACTCATCGGAATACGAATAGGTTGAAACGAAACATGGCAATTCGTATCAGTGGATAGAAGAACGACTGATTTTCTTTGAAAATATTACAGAACAATGTTTGCGTTTTAATTAGTCATGCAACATGAGTGCGGAATAATATAAATAATATTTTGATATATTAACACAACGTTTGAAAACTACATAGTAGTGTAACAGTTTCTGCATGCAAGTATAACTTTGTGTGTATAAAAAAACTTGTGTTGGAAATATTAAATATTTACAGACTATGTTGTTTCACACAAAGCGTAGGGATACAGGCGTGTAACATATAAACAGCACCTAATACACTTCCACTACTAATAAAAGCAGCAAAGCAAGAAAAACATTTTTACGCAATTTGGTTTGTTTTCTGCAAAGGACTGCAGCCAAGGTAAGAAGATGTATCTTCTTGATAAAAGATATTTTTTAATTAATGAGAATGGATTAGCATCGGCTTCTTTCATCGATGATTGGTTGTAGAGGAAGTGTTTTTGAAAACATTAAAATGCTTATTTTGTTTGCATGCAAACGTTTCCATTTTCCGCACTTATCGAAAATTAGGATGTTGCTTTTTAGAACATTGAAATTATTTATGAGACAAATATTTTGCATTAAAGACAGAATGTCACAGTTATTTGTATTGCCCCAAGAAAGAAAAATGGATATTTTGAATTTGTGATGAGCTAATAAACTTTCGACAATTTTTGAAAAGATCAAAAGCTCCTTTGCATCTAATTTTTTTTTAGAACAGGGTGTCCGTAATACGTTCCACAAATGTCGGCATGCACCCAGTTTAAAGGGTAATAATTAACCACTTGATAAAGTGTACTGAAACTTAAAGCATATGACAAAAATGCCCTTAGAGCTAAACGGTAACTTCACATATTAAGAGAACATAGAGGCGGGGCGAAGGGATTCTACGTGAAAGCAATGAGCAATTTCAGGAACTCGCAAAGTGAATGTACAAACGCGATGCAAAAGCCACGCCCCTTGGTTGCCGATACCTTCATTGCGCCTTATTTTTCCCTCTCAGAACGCCAGCCAGAGCCTAGGCAAAACGGTTCCCTGCATCCTATCCTTCCACCCTTAGACCTCCACCCTTAGATTTAAAAACGTTTTACTCCATTTCTCACACCCCACTTGAATAGTCACGACATTAATTGAGATGCTCGATTGCGTCTCCCCCCATCGATATTAAACTGGCGCTATCTTCTTGTCCTTAAAGGTTTGTTATGTACTGCTTGTGCTCTTCTACATCTGAAAGTGCTAATCGTCTGAAAGATTTAAGTCAGCTCTCAATAAAGTTGTTTGCACCTATTAAAAAAAAAGAACTCGTAAAACGATTACGCCGAAAAGGGAGAGAGGAGTGAAAGCGCGAGAAAGACCTTGCGCTGCCGCCAATGTTTCTGTCCCCCGCACAGTAGATCCCTCAGCTCTTCGGCCTTGCGCTGCAGTCCCAGTGGCGCATAATGAAGATTCCTGATGATTCCTCCCCTCCTGCAAGGTGAAGCGGCCGCCGCCTCTACTGCGTGACTCCCGACAACATTGCAAGCTCGTTTGCCCAAGGGACAAGAGCATCAGTCCCTTGGTCACTTACCGAACTAATTTACACTTCTCGAAATCACCGTTTGAAGTAGGAACTCAAATATTGCTAACAGCAATTTGTACTCTAACATTAGCAAAACTACGCGAAAAAGAAATTTAGAGAGAGCCAGTGACTGATGGCTTCAGACAAAAGGATCAAGGCAAAACTATTTAACAGCATTCAGTGATAATGGATATTTCAAACTCAATAATAAATTGGGAATCGAATACAAGCATGTTACAACATCTACATATCCTAATCACTTTTACATGATTGACATGGTATTACGTGTTAAAAACACTCAAAATATTCAGAATATTTTCTTATCCTGTACAAATTTCAAAATATTGTCCTTTTGAGTGTTTTATGTTTAAATTGATGAAGTTATTCCTAGCAATTATAAACAAAATTAGATATTAAAATATTTACTACAGTATGATATTTTCTTTGCGGAAAAATAAATTGCTTTTCCCCTATTTGGAATAACCTTATGTAATACCAAAAATGTAATTTATCATATTGCTATGCAATAGTTTTTGAAGCCAATTGCAGTCATCGGCGAAGCAAGAAGGAAAATTTGGGGAACTTTAACAGAGGAGCCTAAGCAAAATTTAATGAAGAGGTTCAGTATTAAACAAAAATTCTACGCAGCAATATTTCGTTCTCTAAAAACTAAATAATACACATATCAGAACGCATCACAAAGGAAACAAATGCATGAAGGACAATCCGTCACAGCCAACAATGTAATTTGCCATGAGAAAAAGTCACGTTGTGGAATTACCAATGTCTTGAAGGAGTATTAACATCTTTCCACATTACTCTCCAAGTAAATTACAAAACCCTATTCGGGCTTTAAATCTTCACAACACGAACACGGAACACTGTTAAATACAATATTGTCGTGAGGCTTCATGGCAATTGCACCTAGTAGACTAGTGCGCTCTTTTTGTACTAAAAGTAGAGTATACAAAGAATTAATGTGGATGATATTTTCTAGACCAGTTCCTTACTTACGACAAAGTTACGCACCGAAACCATCTCGCCGATCGCATAAACACTCCTAAGACGGCTCGAATAAATATTTGATTTACAATTAGAACAACTCGGCCAAATTAAAAAACAATTAAAAACTTCCGATTGACGAAATTGCTTCGTTTTCCCATCTGGAAAATAGTTTTCTTCATAAACTAGTGAAAATATCGCGTTGATGCAATTTTGCCATATACGTCGAAGAGCAGCAGATGCGGATTTGAAAAACGATGATATTCTCGAGTCTATGGGAAAAGATCTTAAAAAAAAGTGTCCGGTGCGCCTCCCGCGTAGGTCGGCGCGCGGGCGCCCTTAAGATGGCAGCGTGCAGCCTGACGACAGCGCGTGGGCTCGTAGCCGTTAGGTGGTAAGCCCGTGGAGGTAGGCGGCTTACCGGCGGGCTACAGCGGCCATGGCCCAGCCGCGGCGGCTGGGGCGTAGCGGCGGGACGGCGTCGCCGCCCGCCGCGCGCCCTGCGCCCACGCCGCCGCCGCCGCTCCCCGCACAGCCCGCCGCCGCCCGCCCCGCCCCCGCCCGCGTCGGCCCTTCATGCCGGCCGCCGCCGCCGCCGCCGCAGCGGCCGGCCGCGCCGCGCTTGCGCCTGGTGAGTGAACAGCTTGGACGCCGAGTAAGCACAAGCGGCTTCAGCTGCGGGCAGCCCCGTCAGGTCATCACGCAGCCGCGCGGGCGGCAAGCGGCCGCGCGGCGCGGCGGACACGCCCGCGGGCGAGCCGCCGCCCAGCATGTCGGGCGCCGCCGCCTCACGCCCACGCCCCACGCCACCGCCCGCGCCGGCGCCGCACGCGCAATTTGAGGGCCAGCTCCTCGCAACACCGCACCCACGGCTCAGCGCCCGAAACCCGCTCCCCGGCGCCGGGCCGCCACGGCCTCCGCCTCCATTCACTAGATACTCGCTTCAATACACTAACAACCTGACAATTCAGTTAAAATTGCCCTAAAACAAGAAGACAGCTAACTTTCAATTAAATGGAAAAGATATATCATTAGAAAATGAATTTATTTTTATTGTTTGACAGGGTACTATGTGTTTTACTGGACAAAAGGAGACATCGCATCTGGGGTGGTCCTACATGCCAAAGAGTCCTTAAGAAAGACCCTGAAAATGTGAAATGAAAATAATATATGGGCGCTGATGCATATAGAATTGTTCAATCTTTTATATTACAATTTCTAGTTGTTCTGCTGTTACCGAGACACAACTCCATTATTGATTTTATTAACATACTTTTCGTTTCAATTACTTAAAATCACGTGAGAAATCCGCCAAGGAAAACACAATACTCATCACCACTTCGAACTATTGTGCAGGCTATTATGACCAGCTTTCGAAACCTGGAAGAATTCGCTACATGACTTCTACATTTCAACTATTTAAGACGTAATCAAACTAAAAATACTTCTTTAAACGTATAAATATTGAAAATTTATTACCATGTATATTACACATTTCATGTGATATACTTACTTAGCGATGATTGTCGCAGCATTCTAATAACAAGTCGTGATGAACCATACAATTTAAACGGGAAGTGTATAATCTCATGTTGATAATATACGGGGCGGCCCAGAGAAGAATGAAACACTTCTGAATTACCTTATGTTCCTAATGAGCGATAATGCAACATACAATACGATTCTTTAAAATCAAATAAAAGGAAAGTTTTAAGATTTGTTTATGTTGATGTTTCTCTCTGTGTGTAGTTTTATCAAGAGGTGCAGTTCAGTGTACTGCGTTGGGTTCATTGCGTAGGAAATAATAAAGATGTTTCTCATTGCCAACCAATGTTTTGTTTAATTCAAAGGAAGCCAGCTTTCTGAATGGCTTGGCCAATCATCATCCAGTTTGTCTGCTAGAATGAAGCCACAAAACGACCATCAGCAGACAACTGAATGATGAATGGCTAAGCCATCGAAAGGCTTGCTTTTGAATTAAAAAAACATTGTTGGCAATGCACAAATCTTTAGTTAATTATTAAAAATTGCAAAGATATCTCTACGCACCAACACACTATATTCATTTCGGTAGATTTTCGTGAAATAACATCTTAAAAATTAAACTCTTGTATATTATAGCAGATACAATCTCCTCATGATAGATGGACATCAAGCTAGATTTTTTATGAAGTATTAAGAATGACATTAAGCTTTCTAAATTACAATTAACTACGAAATAAAAAGTTTCACCCATTTCTCCTCTAAAAAATATTACCTTGTTAAAAATCGATACAATTGAAGTTAGTTAACAAGAAAAGTAAAATACATCGTCAATAAGATAGAGACAGATTAAATCATTCATAAGGCATAGAATACGTATTCGTTATAATTACATCCAGCCAAATTTCGTTAATTAAACGGGCCATCACTGATGAGCTCTCGGTGACCGGAAGATAAAACTGTTCCGCAGGTACTTGCTTCATTCGCTCGCAAAGTGGATAGCATAAACTTGTCGTTTGGAGGCAGAGGGGAGTAGCAAACGTGTCGGGGCTGGCAAGGTCGGCCCAGTCTGTGGAAGAATGGCTTTAACGAAACAGAACTTTTGCTGTCTGATAAAACTTATCTTTTACAGCGCTCCAGACCACTTTAACACTAAAATAAAACGATTGCACGTGAAATGTTTCACTTTAATTTGTAAGTTTTATAATTTTTGTAAAGTGCTGTTAGTTTTGTAATGTTTAATTAGTGTATTCTGCCACAAGTTCTCAAACTGGTCATTGCAGAATTATTAATAAAATAATCTAATCTAACAACACTATCAAGTATTGCATTGAACCACGATAACCATAAGCCTGCCCCAAAACGGGCTTAAGATTTCGCCTCGCGAACTCATTTAGTATTCAGAGGGAATGTAGAACTGTGCAGTGCACGCCGATAACATAAATCAGTTTCACCGCAAATCACACGTGTGCTAGGCGACGCCCAGTAATGCTGTGTTGACCAGCCAGTGCCTCTGATCGGAGGTCTTAGGGTCGAGTGACATATTAACACAGATTTGATTAGTACATTGGTGTGCCGAAACACACTTCCAATAGCGCGCACGTTCACTGGAGGTTGATTGAAATTTGATTACCGCACTGCTAGGACATTAGTATCGTAAGTTAGTGCATGTGTTTATCGCGGAAGGTGGCGGTGATCTGCGTCCGCAGAACCTACGTCGGCTTGCGAGGTTTTCCCTCCACCAGGTGATCTCCCACCAGCGGGGCACCGCCCCAACCAGGAACAAGCTTTTGGCTCGTGACGGGTCTCCCGACAATGTGCGGTCGTGTAGTGCGTGTGAGTGTAAGTTGGGGTAAGTAAGGGTGGGATAGGAAAGGAGAGGAAGGAAAGATTGCGCCGTATCTCCGTGCCCTTTGTTAGGCTTACTGCTTGCGGCAGTCGCCAAGCGTTCATTGGGAAACCACGAAAACCACCGACCAGGAGCAGCCTGGCCGCTACAATTCTCCTCCAGACAACGTATAAATTCGACCCCAGCCGACAGCTACTATCGAAACTCCTTCACCGTCTAGACCGTACCCTAGGACCTCCCGGCCAGAGGCGCTGCAATGCCCAACCGGCGCACGGAACCGCGCTGCTCTCTCTAGGGGAACCGACCGACGCGGGTAGCAAAGGGCGCGCGCCTCAGCCCGGTGGTTCGGGCGCCGGCGCATAGTGGCCTCGGCGGCGCAAAGGGCGGTGCGGCGCGGTGCGGCGTGGCGCGGCGCGCAGAGTTAATGGCGCGCGAAGAGGCGCAATTTGCGCGTGCCCGGCGCGCCCGTCCTCGCGCGCGCTTTTTTTGTTCGCCGTGCGCCCTCCGCGCTTTCCGCCGCTCAGGTGCGCCGCGCGCCGTGTACCGCTCGTGGCGCGGGAACGTTTGTCCGGCTGAGATGGCTCAGGGGACAATTGTTCGCGTTGTAGCGTTCCTGATCGGGAGTACTAGGGTTTTCGATGATTGTTGAGCGATTCCGGACGCGGCAACCCATAAATGACATTAGTTCCGTAAGTATAGTGTTATGTTTTGCTCGGGCAGTGGACGGTGATATCTTGTGCTGGTGAGGATCTAGTGGAGGATGGTCCTGGATGGTGAGGTCTAGTGTGGTTTACCGTCGACTAGCGGAGTTTTCCCCAATCAAGGTATCTCACCAGTAGAGCACCGCCCTACCCGGGTCAGCTATAAGTCTCGCGACGTGCGGTAGTGTAGTGCATGTGAGTGTAAGTGTGTGAGGAGAAGGGGGTAGGACAGGACAAGGCATGGAAAACGAAACATCACGCAAGGACAGTGGCCCATTTCTCAGGGACTGCTCGTGCATTCGCCTCGTGGTTGATCGGAGAAAACACGGAAATCTACCGATCAGAGCAGCCGGCCGCAAGAATTGTCACCAGGCAGCGACAATCTCGACCTAATTTCTGGCTGATGTCGAATCGAGGGCAGTCGTAATGGCGAGCTGCAGGTGTCGTTGGGATAAGCAGCATTTCCGGCACAGGCGGCGCAAGCACGAGGGTGGGCAGACGGGGCGGGCGAAAAGAGCGGCGCCGGCGCCGGGTGGGTGCGGTGTGGGGCTGGAGGTTCGGGGGGGGGCATTCTCTGCCGGCGGACCTTAGTGGTAGCCGGTGGTTGAGGGCGGGCGGGGC
>BOPP01000062.1:3703898-3723457 GCA_017312745.1 Gryllus bimaculatus
CAGGCGGCGCAAGTCACGAGGTGGGCCGACGGGTGTAGGGCTGATAGGGAAGAGCGTTGTCTGCGTGCTCTGCATGAGTACGAGGGTTGTGAGATTTGCGTGATGGATTTTAGGAGCTTGTGCGTACACGGAAATTTCTTCGGTAACGGGGGAGAGGGATCTCTTCTTTGGCGGGGATACGTTGTTGGTGTGGTGGTAGTAAGGGTCCTTAGGTGCGCGGGTGGAGGTGGGGCAGGATTGCCGTGTGCTCAAGGCAGCAGATGCAAATGCTCAATTTGCGTTGACGACTCTTGGCAAGTCCGTGGCGATTTGGCGGAGATTGTTGGATTGTGGGTGCGCATCTCTCGTTGCGGTCCGCTGAGCTGCAACGCTGCACAATCGCGCAGTGTTTCTCCTTAATCGCCCTTACTAAAGGCCAGACTTTTCTTCGGTATCGTTTGTCTAGCTATGGATGAGGTTATTTGGCGCATCATCAGTTGTCGGTTCTGAGTAGAATTGGTCGTGTTCTGTTTGCATAGGTGGATTCCGCTCATAAACGCGTATAGACAACTTGATGATAATTTGGATGTGATACTGCATGCGAAAGATCATTTCGTAATGCTTATATGAAATTAACACATATGGTTCTGATTAAGTTTGATTGTTATAGATATTGACAAATCGCATAAAATATATTTTAAATATCTGTCTTTATCACTTGTTTAACGTAATGAACGACTCTGACACTTTATGATCATGTTACTCTCTGATAACTCGTCACGTCCTGTGGCATATCAAGCTAAACTCAACGATGGACTACACATACATATAGAACAAGCGTTAAACCTTTCTCTTTATTAAACATATTGTGCATTTTAAATGCGGATTAATCGGTTAATATTAATGTTGCATTCTCTTCCTCATTATTGAGAGTAAATACATATAATATATTATCAAGTAGATAGTTGGATTATACTCATTACTTCTTCTCTGGTACGTGGACGCATATGATAATATCATCTTAATTTGAATATATAAATATCATCAATTTTCTGTGGTATTAGACCTCTTTCGTGGGCAACTGTACGCTCGTGCTTCATTATCGTATACTACGATATCTGTGAATACTAGTATTTATAATATAGTATAGGGCTGTTACGGGGTGAATCCTCTAGTTTGAGGGGTCACGACTAAGTTATATATATCAAGAGATTGTAAGAATTGGGTGGATGATGAATTATGAGTTACTACCTCGACTACCGTAATATACTTATTTTTCAAATAGTGTTCACATCTGTATATCGATGTTTGCATTTTAATGAATCAAAGTCTGGTGTTGGAAATTTGAGCGAGATTGGGTAGAGCAATTGCGATCTTACCAGAAGAATTACTCCATAATCCGTAGGTTTTAGCGGTGTTTCGAAAGGTCTGGAGATGGTATATGTTATGCGATGTTCCCTCTGTTTCTTTCATTATATCGCATGGTTTTTTTTCTATGATAGAGCGAGATACAAAGTGTCATTATGTGATCTGGTGAGCGAGAACAGATAGAGTTAAGATGCCGTCAGTTGAGTTTAAGTGTACGCTCGATAGAGGTGATTTAATTTGTGCTGTTGTATGTGATACTAACACGCACTTATGGGAAAAGAATTTATACGTCAAAAAGAAAGTTGAAAGTGAATTAATGATTAATAAGTTAATTTGGATGGAAAAGAAATATATAATATAGTTAGGTAATGGATAGGAATTGCGATAGATAACCTCTTTCTCGCTCTGGAACAGAAGAGGTTTCTGGTGTCACTGGTTAACACAGCTTATACGAATACCTTACCATAAGGGAATTTGTTAATGACCCTTTCGTCAAGGAATATAGTGACTCTCGCAAGAGTCAAGGGAAGTTCATATGCCGGATCTTCAAGTAGCGCGCGAGAGAAGCATAATACTTGAGTCATTCCTCATAGTTGTTATCTCGTTTCTAGATGCTTGTTGTTTCAGTGAGTCTATTAGGCGGTGATTGTGAGAGGTCACATGCTGATATTGATGGCCTGGATGGATAGAAACAGTCCTGCAGTATGCGAGATTGTACATCTGTGCTGCAGTCAGTTTATAGATATAAAGTAGACCTCCTGTCAACAATATACACTCAGATAGGATAGGAAACTAATTACATAAGTCTCTTAAACTCGATACTGAATCAGAAGACTTCTGTCTCTTCCTATTAGAAGAAAATTAGCTTATTCTCCTCGACTCTGCAGAGCTCTTGTTTTAGGGCATTTTTAGCGTGGGAAAATTTTAGTCCTCATTGATATGAGCTAATGAGAGAATAGATTACTCTCATTTATTCTGACAGAGAGCTCAGAGCTTCTATGTGGGATGTCTGAGGCACGGGAAGTTTGGGCGTCTCCCCGCCTGCCCCGCCGCCCCGCTTGTTTCAGAGCAGCAGCAATCATGGGGAGCGGGCTTTTTCGGCGTCTTGTAGTTGCTTGTGGCGTGGTCGTTGACATTGGAGAGCAACGTGATAATTCTTAAAAAATCGCCCAGGTTGTATTGTCTTGAGGCTGGATCAAATTGAAGGAATGCGCATGTGTTAAAAATAGTCAGTTGGTCGTGTCGTCGAGCAGTCGGCGCCGATGTGGGGCTGTGGGCGTTGTGGCGCTAGGTGTAGCGCAGGGCTTGCGGCGATCACAGTGAGTATCTGGGCACCAGATGTGGTTCTTACGTCGAGAAATATCGAATTGCTTCTCAGTATTAAATCATTTGGAAGAAAGTGGCCGGTCTCTGCTGCAGAGAGAGTTGTCTCGACGACCCGCTGTGCAGCGGTTGTTTGCTCTTTTCTTGGCTGAAACTCAGCCGACGGCGGCGTTGATTGGAAACCGGACGGGCTTGACCGTCGTCTGAGGCTTGAAGACAGACATATGTGTAGCTACATAGCTGGCGTCGACTGAACTGTTCATCAAATGTTAATAATATAAAGAACGTTTTCATATTTAATATGCAGAAGCCACAGACTCAACTCGAGAGTGACACTGTGTGAAATGGACGGTCCTGGGGGCGATCTAGAGATGCCGGCGACAGTGTGACAAAACGACATGAGGAGTTGCACGAGCGTGTGGTCGATATAATAAGTCAGGACTGAAGGTCACGCGACTATGATGAAGTGTGTCGTAATTTTCGACTCGTTAGGCCGTATATGGGGCTATGGCGCAGGCGGCGGGGCTGTGTCACGAGAGGGACGGGGAGAAGATCAGGGCGCTAGGGCGGCAGCGATGTGCGGTGCCGCGCGAGGCAGTTATCGCTAGCCGCGTCCGCCAGCTACTCTTAACACTCAACTCTTTGGGGCGGTCGTAAATAACAATAATATTCTTAATTTCGGTCAGAGGCCAAATGGGCGGGTGCAATGGCCGTTGTCTGTAGAACTATGCCGCATCCTGCCGTAATGTCCGCCTACTCCCACGGCTTACATCACGGCTACGAGCTCCGCAAGGTCTTCAATTTCATTCAATTCACCCGGTCTGCTGTCGCAGCGTGCACAAGATGGACAGTACTAAGACGCGCGGGACGCGTCAAGCCCTCCTTGCGCTGCGCTGACTATCAGGCTGAGGGGAGGCGGACACGGTCGCCGGTCTGGACTAATATTTCTTAAACGGAGCTCTTCTCGCATAGAACTGAGCGAAATGAGAGGTCATCCGTCAGGAGAGGGGCTGGTTCGCACGACGCTCCGTCGCTCGACTGGCTCTTTGGCATGTCGGTTTGCGACGTGTGACCAGGAAGTCAAAGATCTGGATCGCGCGGTGGCCAGGAACGCCTGGTCTAGGCGACGGGGTGTGTGGTTGACCGGAGGCAAGCCTGTCAATATAAGTTTTATGAGAAAGCGAACTGAGTTAAATCTTGGACAACCGACTCGGAACAGGGCGAAGCATCTTTCGTCACATCGGAGGTTTTAATTTTGTTCTGGCTTCGTCTAGCACTGTTGGGAAGTGAACGCGTATCGTTGTCTCTCCTAGACATTTAAATAATATATTAACTCGCCACAGAGCGCGCGTTGTACGGAGCTGTTCTGTTTTTTGTGGGACGCCGAACGCTGGGATTCGGTATTGATAGGCGTGGGTTGTGCGCTCTGTCTTATGTTCCTAGATGCAGTAAAGATACAGAAGTTACTTGAGTCACAGGCTATATGGTGATCATAGATATGCGCCAGAGCACTGTAAGTTATCTTCTCCCACTAGATATATTTAGTACATTATAACTAGTTATAGTTAAGTAAATAAAAGCATGCGCAATAACAGGCTTTATTCACCAAGGCTGTTTAAATTCAGTATTTTATGGGCCCACTTTTTCATCGCTCTGCTCGAGAGTAAATGTGTCTGATGGTGTGAGTCATTTTATGTCACAGTCTGTGGATGAATTTTACTTAGTTTGTAGACTTTTAAACAGGTACGAGATAAGTGTAAATTAATCTTGAGTAGATAACGCACTCTATAGGTGTGTAAGAAATGACCCGTTTTTAAATCTGATACGATATTCTAGAATGTCCTTTTTGTGAAAGTTTTTAGCAACTCTTTGCGAAGCGTAAATTTATCGATGTGAAGTCGTTAATAGTTCCTATCCAGAGAACCATTGGGTAATTAGATTTCACATAGGAATAAAGTTAGAATAGTTTTAAGACTTATTCGCAAGCCATGGCACGTTAAAATCTACAATCATCGTTTGGGGTCAGACAACCAATTTAGTTGAACAGCGCTGATTTTGTGCGACTCATGCATTTGTCTTATGTTCACGTTTGTTGTAACATCTCTAAGCGGTAATATAAGATTCCACATGTGGCGGATATATTTCATATGTTTTTTATGAATGAAACAATAATATGCTATGGTGCTCGTCCTAAGAAAATTAAAATATTTGTTTTCTGAATATACAATTATTGTACCTCAACTCATTAGTGCATTAATAAGTGGTTTCCTTTAAAATAGCGTGCGTGGACTTAGGCTCTCTATGTTATGAAGATAACCTTACTCTCGCGCGCTAAAAATTATTGTGTAACATGTCATAGATGCGTTCTTGTCCGTCCACGATCATGTCACATGCATAATATTGGCTTTCAAAAAAACTCTCAGTATCTGCTGTTACATTATAGCTAGATGTATGTCAATAACTTACAATTTTAATTAATGGGTTGATATACTCATAATTTTATAGCATAGTGGGGGTAGAACACAGTAACTTTGTTGTCATATCTTCCGCAAAGGGACAAGTATCATATGAGCAAAGCTGATGTTAATCAGAATATTTGCTCTAATTATAATCATTATATTGATATATCAGTGCATTGCTAGTCAAGAATTTCTATACTCAATAATTATTACGCAGTTTCTGTTGTAATTACGTATAATAAAAAATACAATAAACAGTGAATCAAAAAATCTCGAAATTCTGTACAGGATATAAAATATATTCTGAAATACTATTAAAATTTCTTGATGTGTATTTAAAAACAACTGATAAAACATAAAATGCTGAAATGGCATCAAAGCTCGATAGGAAAAAAAGCTGATATTAGTATATTGGCAATGTAATGAAATAATGTATTATTACCACATTCTGTTAGATAGGAATCATATTCTCATATTTTATCTATTTTAGAGATATATAAGATATAAAGTGTTACTTATTGATCCAATTAATCTTACATGAGAATATAAATATTTCGCTTGTGTCAAATAGTTTATAGCAGCTTAGAATCCTCTATTCTAATGTCTGACAGCTATCAGTAAATCTGAGACTTCTGGCTAAACCATTATATTGTTAGTTCAGAGATAGTGTTCTATGCTAATAAGTCTTATAGATGATTTTATCAAATTGCTTGGATTTAGACTAAATATATTGTATGAGTTTTTTTCCTTACTTCAAAACGTGTTGATTTCGATTTATAATAACAATTTAAGAAGTGTTATATTAGGTCTCGGTTAAAGCTGTACCACAAGGAGAACCTGATTTCAGGACTTTCGTATATATCGTGATTTCCCGATAAGAGCTGGCAACAAACGCAGTGTCAATGTTTGTCTGCGCATCAAATGAGTTAGCGCATTCTACGTGTAAGAAGGCGCGTGAGCTACGCTTCCTCTGGACGTGAGGAATACACTAGGAATCTTTCTTCATATCACTGACGCCAATCGAGGTACTTGCGGCGAGCGGCAAGGCGAAGATGAGGCTCATACATACTCTTCGTGCTTAGAGGTACATGATAATTTCGCGGCGCACGACGCTGGCGTCTTCTCTCGAGAGCTTCTCTACTCATTCTCTGCATTTCTACTTTGCGGATAATAAGTTTTAGACGAGATTTTTTTGTGTGTTTAATAGGTGCATGACAATGCTTAACTATTGTAAGAGCTTATGACCTAACACTGTGTCCAGAATTAGATTAATAGCACTTCTAGTATTGTTAGAACGAGTCATGAGTACATAACAAAGATACTCTGGTTAAAGGATCGTAATCAAGAAATGATGCGGGCAGTGTGAAGTATCGCATGGGGTAGATGTCAATTCGCACGCATGCGCTATCTAAATTATAGAGTTTGTTGAGAAATATTTCAGAGGTTCGGTGTGTGAGAAGAGGTAGTACACAAGGTCTTAGTTCAATTCTAATGTGCGGTTTGGACGGTGTCTGGTGAGTAGATGTGTGTGATATAGGACTGGTAGGATGCCGGGAACCTTCTTTGCCCTAGCTCTGTCGTCGCTTGTGGGGGCAGGGCCGGCCAGGCGCGAGCACGTGGCCCTGCGTGCGCCTTGGCAGCCGTGGCGATTTGGGCGTGTGATGAGGGCGCCTCTTGCGGTCGCTGACCGCTGCAGCTGCCCGCCGCAGCTCCATCGGCCATGCGCACTGCTTTTCTAGGGGTAAGCTCTTTGGCGCCATAGAAAGGTGTCGGTCCAGGATGCACGTAGAAGTGGATAACATTGTAGAAACATTGTTTGTACTATTCATAGTTTTCGAAAAATTAAATTGCGTTTCGTTGTTGAAATGAAATTATGTTTCTCACCGGCAATGATAGATCATAAATAGAGGAATCCAACAATGTAGTATACGTTAGTACTTTGGTAAAAATTTTAGTATGAATATAACTTTCTGACAAGTAATTTTAAATTAAAAATATTTCCTGTAGTAGCCCTCGCAACTGTCGCCTGCATTTCGATATCGTGAACAGTTTAGATGTTACGGGGTGATCCATAGTTGATGGGACACCATGTATAGAGATTAGTGGCGAGTGAATGAGTACACACTCGTTAACTATTTAGGTCACTCGTATAGTGCAATTTATGTCATCGTGGATGGCCGAGATGGGTAGAGCATTTGCTGACTCAGAACCTCGATCCGTAGGGTTGCGGGTTCAAGTCGATGCATGGTTATTTGTCCCTTGTCTTTCATATATGTGTTTTGTCACGAAAGGCCTTGTGAGTCTGGTGACAACAGATCGAGTAGCCCGCAAGTGTGTTTACAGTAAACATGGTTAATGTGTTCCCTTGAGGAACAAAGAAAGAAAGATAGAAAGAAATAGAAAGAAAGAAAATGTAGTGCAATTTATATAGTGTGAGGTGGTGGTGTCCCTCTTCCTCTGGAACAAGAGTTCAGGCACCGTCTCTCATTTCAACCTTCCAGGTTGCCCTTCGCCAGGTGTCTCCCAGAGTGGAGCACCGATCTAGCCGAGAGAAGCCCTACTGGACTCCCAAAGTGTTTGTGTAGTGCGTGTGTTTAGGGGTCGAGGAGGGTCAAGGACTAGGAGGGAAAGTTCGCGCACTGTCCGTGGCCGTTTGTTAAGGAAATCCTCCAACATTCATGAAGGGAGGAACCACAAAGACCTACCGATCAGAGACGTCTGCTCCTAGAATACTTCTCCACGCAGAGCTTGGATTAGGCTCTGATATTTAGCTAATGACGAAAAATCCTCATTATCAGAACTCGAGCCCTTGGACTTCCTGGTCACGTTGTGTCTTGTACAAACTATAACAATTCGTTTTTTTCGTAGTCGGTACATAGAGAACGTGATAATTCTTAAAAATCGCCATTTTTTAGTGAAATGAAGAAACATGTTTAGAAAATAGTACATTTTTAACTTCCATGTGTTCATCATTAGGCAGTTGGTGTACAGAGTATATCACATTGTCTACGTCCGAGAAATACGAATTGCCTCTCTCAGATTAAATCATTTTGAAAAATGGCAATTTTTGAAATCTATAACTTGTGCATATATGTTTGCCTGTTTGAAAATCAAAATTTCTAGGGAATATGTTGAAAATGAACGATATGAACATTAATGTTAAAATATAAAGAACGTTTTCATATTTAAATGCGAGCCAGATCAACTCGAGAGTACTATTGAAGACCTTGGGGCATTATCATACTATGCCTGTATACGAAGTTTTGACAAAAAGGAAAGATTTAAACCTTTTTATAAATAAGTCAGATAAAGTCATGCATATGATATTTATTTATTTACAATTTATCAACGTTCACAAAATGAAATATACGCATACGCATGTCCAATATTACGTTAACATCTTTGGGGCGTCGAAATACACAAATATCTTAATTTCGTAAGAAATGTGACTTAGCATGTTATTCCCGCAAGGTCTTCAATTTCATTCATTCCTCCCAAAGAAGACGACCGACAGCCGCTCAAGCCTTTCTGCCTATTTGTTAACACAGTAGCACACGTGTTAACACGCGTCGCACCGACGAGAGAGGCCGTCAGGAGAGGAGCGCGCTGTCCCGCGCGTGCGCTTTGACGTGCCGACCGAAGCGGCGCGCGGTGGCAGGCGTGGCTCTGGCGCGGGGGGGGGGGAGGAGGCAGCTGTCATCGCGACGGTAATTGGCCACGCTCCGCGGCCGGCGCCCGTGCCGCCCCCGGGAGTCGACTTGCTCCTCGCCCGCCAAGGGGGAGCGCTGTTCGTTTTGTGGCAGGCGTCGCGCCGAGGGACGAAGAAGGCGTGTTGTGTTTCGTCTATTCCAGGAGAAACCAGGTTCTGACGCTTCACAGCTCTGTGAAATGTTTTTGCCGCAGAAGCGTAGGAATTCCCACCATTCGTAGTAAATAGTAAGTAGTAATATTAAATCCATACAGTTTCCCAAGGCGGTTTAAAATTCTATTGTATTTTGGCCTCTCGCTCGCTCGAGAGTACGTGCATGGGTGAGTCATTTGTATCTGTGGGAAGAATTACTTAATTTGAGACTTTTAACAGCAACGAAATGAAATTATAGAACTCTAAGGGTGAGAATACCCGTTTTTTAAAACCGAATTCTGGATCGTCCTTTGGAAAGTGAACCTTCGAATTCATTCGTACGACGATGAAAATGATAATAAATTAAGACAATTGAAGCCGTAAATCCTAAAACAGCAGAAACCCAATTACTAACGCTTTGAGATACAGTTATGTTTATACATCTCCAAGCGTAATAAAGATACAACTGCGATCATTTCTATATAAAGCTGCCTAAATTAAATTGAATCACACAAATTTAAACCATTAGGATAGTCCAATAAAATACGGTGCCTGGATTTCATTTGAAACCTATTAGGTAAAATGTGTAATTGCCAGATCGTTTGACGTACATTCACATTTTAAATTAGCGCTTTATTAATGGTCTCTTCTATTAATAAGTGGATAAAGTGACTTGCATACGTGCAACTTGCGATTGAACAAAGCGTTGTATAGTGTGCTCTCCTATCAAAACACACGGCTCTCAGAATTCATCAAATATCAAATTACAGTTCCTGTTGTTTGTATAAAAATATTCAAAACACTATAACATACATAAAACTTAACAAAAAATAAAAAAATAATGCTGAAACAAGCAGAAAAACGTACGTAACTTAATGCAATAAAAAATGTATTACATTCGTAAAGAAACTCCTTTCATTTTCAAAAATAAGTGTGTCTATGACAAGAGTTAAGAGCAATATAATAATCCTGTTGCAATATAAGCAGATATCCAATATCATAAAAATGAGGCACAATGATTAAAAGTCAACTTAATCTTATATTTTATGATTATAAATGTATTTTTTATTTTAAAAATTAATTCCTTACTAAGGAATTCAGATCTCGGAACTAACCTGATCTCGGAACTAACCTTTCATCAAGTGCATTATACGTATACTACAACTTTTCAAACAAACAATTGCGGCGGTCGTTCAACTTCCTAGAATATGTATTCCGCGACACTGGCACTCAAGTTTTTTATTCGTTTTAGTCACCAAATAATATTTACGGTTGGACATTATCCCCGGCATAAATCATTCATGGCAGATGTAATGCCGCGGGGTTTTACGGTCTAAAGTTTAAATGGCGCGTCCAGCGCACTTGGTGCTTTAGCGCCGCGGCGGGCGGCGGGGGCGGGGGAGGAGTGGGGCGGGAGGAGAGGGGGGTGCGGGCGGGGCAGCGGGGGCGGGAGGGGCCGGGGCGGCGGAAGCGCGGGTGGCGGCGTCTGGAACGTGCTCCCGAGGCGACCTGCCGCGCAGCGATCCGCGACGAGAACGCGTCAGCCGCCTCCGCGCCTGGCCGCCCTGCGCCGCCGCCGCGCCTGCCGTGGGGCCCTTATGGCTGCCCGCCAAGGAACGGACGGCCTCGCGGCCGAGGGCGCCGCTCAGCGCGCGCGATTCGCTGCCGTCTCCCTCGCGCCGCCAGCGGACGCACGAGCCTCCTCTCCGCCAAGCAGCCACCTCTCCGATTGCCTGCTTGAACCCCGAAAGGGAGGAGGTCGTTTTTAATTTTTACTCTTTCTTATCCGGAGTAGTGATGCGACATCGGTAACATACTATCGATGTTAGCAAAAGTCGATGTTCAAAATTCGTTTTGTTTCGTATGTCACGTTTTTCAATATCGATGTTTTCAAGCTGGTTTAGTAAACTCTAACATTGTTTTCGTTTGCGAATTTTATTTTGACAGGGTTCATGTTTATGAACTCGCCGAATAAGGGGCACACCCTCCGCTTACAGCGTATTTGTTGACCATATCTCAATGTGCGAAATGAATCTAAAGAAAGAGGCAATACAAGGGAATGGAGGTCATCTCAGGCGAGAGAGTTTGGTAGAGGAAAATATTGCAAACGGCGTTCCGTTGGTTCCAACACATGAATAACAGGGATACTTTGTTATTATTTCATATTTTAACTTTAACAATATTTTGATCATGGAGATTTTTCATTCCGAAAGAAAACATCGGAAAAGAAAAAAAACATGGGTGTTAAAATAATCAATGGTAAAAACATCGATGTAAAAAAACATCGTCATCAATGTCGCATTCCTAATCCGGAGTATAGAGAAAGTGTTTTACTGCTGCAGCGAAAAGTGCCAGTTTTCCAATAGAAAAAAACTTGTTCTTTTTATTTGTTTCTTGTTGCTTCTGTTAATTTGTGTTATGCGTCTAATTCCGTGTTAGATTATACACGACAGCTGCAAATGTTGCGTTGATTATGGATAAAACTCGTAAACTTATATTCTTAAATATTAGTACTCTTCCTCCATAACATTAATAGATATAATCTTGCATAGTAATGGTATGTGATACTACGTTATAACAGTTCCTCCCACCGAGGCCCAGTTCTAAAGCATTCACGGCCAGTCGCATCCAGGTGCCTACACTAGCGTTGCAAGCGCGTCCCAACCATATCTTTTCAATCACCGCAAATTTATGTTGTATTCATCTCACCCACTGCCCAGCTTAAGAGTCGTTGTAATACGGTTCTTCAGCAATTTAATGCGATTACTTGCATGCTAGAAAATGACTAACGCGCCGCTAGAACCAATGCTTTAATAGACTGATATATCCCAGAACTGGTCAGAAAAGCTGATGATTGCTGCGCAGAGACCTGAGAGAGAAGTAATTTCTAGAACGATAAATGTTCAAAATGTCCATGTTACTGAAGAAATCGAAGGAATTCTAGATGTTTTCTAACAGTGAGATTAACGGCGGGTCAATAAACCTGAACTTTTTAAATAGACTCCCAAGTTTATGTATCAAAAGAAGAAGCATTACATCATAGTTAATTATTATCGAATGTTTCAGAAATATTGATATTTTACTTTAAACTACTTGTTGGATTTAATTAAAAAAATATACAAAAAAACAAAAATAATGATGGCAATGAAAGCTACCTTTGCCAGCTACTTGAAGTGTACCACTCAAGCACTCCTGAAGTAGTACGGAAGATCTCCACAGGCCGCACCTAATCGTAACGACTGATTCAGACGTTGAGTAATCCCTTACTCCCTCCAAATCCGGCATCCTTAAATTCCGTTTCAAACCATAGAACTGCAACGCGAGTTCTAGCTATTTGAGGCCTTCTAGAATGTGAGACTACTACGGTTTCGAACATTAATTCATGAGGTATGATCAGGCATAAAAATAGTAAACGAAGTGATCTAATTTTATTTAGCATCGCTTGCTTTCACCGAATTGAACTCTTAACGAATGGATAAGTGACAAGCAGAGTATGATTTCAGTTCAGATTTGTGAATAACATTGTGGCAAGCGAAAACAGGCTGTTTAACATTACAGTAAAGAAGTAAATGAAGTGGAAGACTCACTCGGAGGGTTCCCGAGTTGGAGTCTGCCTTCAACTGCGATGATCCTTGTAGTAACTTGTACTTCACGCTGTTTAGCGCAGCGTGATATACTTATGTAAGCGGCTTTAGTAGACGAAATACGCCCTAGGAGCGTAATGTGTATGAAATTCCCTGAAAGCAATATTGACAGAAAGGTGAGATATCGTTGTTATTCAAATACCTACGAGTATAACATGCACACAATAGGAGAATGAGTAAACTCCGTTTTATGTAGGTAAAATGAAAGGTAGAATAATAGTCAAACTACGTAGTGTGTTTTTTTTCATTAATATCAACTCTAAGGAATCGTAGAATATCATTTCAACGTGTCATGTAGTGAATAATTCTTATACAAAAAATATTAGGAAGGGTCTGTAATTCGTTAAATATTTCTTTATTTGACGTTTTCAATTCGCTGCTGGTCGATGTAGAATTGCAGAACAATTATTATATTCTATAATTGATAATGTTGTTAACAATGCAATGGGAACAGAAACTGGCATAAGGATCAATGACTTTTATTGATTTTATATAACGTTTATTGCATGAAACAACTATGATTGACATAACGTTTGATTTTATATAACGTTTATTGTAGGAAATATAAAATGGTTTAGTGATATAGTATTATATGTACGCAAAAGTTGATGAAAATAAATATATCAATTCCACATGCATTTGTTTTTCAATGGCTAATAAAAGTGGTTATTATTATTATTATTATTATTATTATTATTATTATTAAAATAGTGACAATTGAGTCCTAAAATTCGTCTCTGGTTATCCTGTTAATGCTTAAGGAATCAATTTAATGTTTTACATCAATCGAAGTTTTCATACATAATATTCAATGATATAAAGAACAAGAGTGAAGATACTGTGAACGAAATGTGTCCTGGTCCACGCAAGCCCGTCTTATAATCTGGCGACTTAATGGCGAACGTCAAATCTCAACGGAAATCCAGCACGTGAAAAACTTTAATAGGAGGTATTTTGGTTAAAATAGAAATGGCAAACACTTGTAATTTGTATGAAGAGCTAGGCGTTGCGTTGCATGCCCTCGTCTCGCAATCGTCGGTGAAGGCCTCTGGGTGGCGTCTGCCCCTGCGCGCACACCACCCGCGCAGCGTGTTCGCGCAGTCGAGGTCACGTCAAGCTTCTGTAGCTCGAAGTAGCCTCTCTCAGCAGCACCGTAAATCTTACGTTTGTTACTTCTCTCAGTTATTAACTTTGACGTAGGTAAGCAAAATCCATATCACAAAAGATTGAAAAGGAAGTTGGCTAAATAATTTTTCGATCTCTCATAGACATGAACTGATGAGCCTTTACTCAGAATAAATTATATAACGAGTATATTGTATAATGTCTATAACTAGAATGCTGTTATAATGTATGAAATGATTCATATATATCCCATCAATATATTGATATGCGGCTGCAGAGGGCCAATGTCCAAGTTGGAATAAATTTAAAAAAACAAAAACTTCCATGGTGGAAATACCTCAGATAAATGACAATAAAATAAAAGAGAAAAGAATAAAAAGAGTAAGTAGGAGATTGAGTAACAAGAAGGAAGCGTTAGATGAACAAAAGTCACTAGGAGATAAAGAGCAAGAAGGAGATAGGATAACTGAGAAGTTAGAAGAAGAGGAAGGAGAGGAGGAAGGAGAGGAGGAAGGAGAGGAGGAAGGAGAGGAGGAAGGAGAGGAGGAAGGAGAGGAATGAATCATGCGCCACCGATGTCCCACGGTTACACTGTTACGATTTGCTACGTGGAATGTTATTTCAGCAGGGACAATGTAGATTTCGTGAACTGATCTCATCAGAAAATAAATTCTTATTCAGAACACTCAGTGAAATTTTCGTAAATGATCGCATAATTTGAAAGTAGGTACTTTCTTTAAAGTAACTTCTTACACGAAGAAGGAAGTTCATTAATCTCTTTGAATGTTTGTAGTATAATACCTAAATTTAAAAGATATTGTTCAATACTGTTATATATCAGTATATCTTTCAATACGCTACCCCAAAACACTGTATATTTCAGATACGTCCAAATCGGCCGTTATTATGTAAATTACAATGTTCGTCTCCACACAGCGCATTTATTCGGCTCCCATGTGCATGCGGGATTTTTTACGCGGCCTCTTCCCTCTCCCCGTTCAAGAGCCGGCCGCGCGAAGGCCACCTTCCTCATAGGCGAGAATTGCAAGGGTTGCTACAGGAAATCTTGTGCATATAATTTAAAATCACATGGCAGAAAGTATAATTTTATATTCTAAATACTATCAAAATGTTATATGTTACATAAGTGCATTCCTCTTTTTATGATCTATCAATTGATAGTGAGAGAAATGTATGGTTCGATTTAAAAAAAAAGAAAATTATTATTTTCTCGAAAACTAAAAATATTTCAAACAATATCTGCCCACAATATAACTTGTCTCATGATTCCGTATTATTGAGAAAAAACTGCATTTCGATTCGAGTTTATTAGAATAAGTATTAATCTCGTGACTGGAGTAGATTATTAAACGATACAAGTAGATTGAATACATTATTGACTACTTTTCCTTCGCGCCATTCACTTGTCTTAATTATAAATGATTGCACTCCCAAAATGTTTTCATCGTGGTTTAACTTATTACATGTGTGTGGATTGTATAACGAAATTCATTACAGACCTTGTTCACATTAGAATACGTTGGTATGACCTTTAAAATTTGTCCCGCAGAGTAACGTCACGGTGCATTTCAATTAGAAAGCTATCCAATCTTACGTCTTACAATGGCGAAACTGAGATCTTCCGAATTCGATACAGAAATTAAACGCCGAAGAGCAGTCGTCTCGAAGACGACCGGCAGAAGGGCAACGACCCGGAGGTCGTTCGGAGCGATATGCAGCGAGGGCTCAACCCACGTGATTCATCCGGGGCACAAAGGCGCGCCTGCACGTTCTTGGGGCGAGCCCTCGGCCTTTTTGCGCGATGCGCCGGGTCGTAGAGGTGACCAATGTCCGGGAAGCTATTCGCATTCCGGGCGGCTGCTCATTAAGCCCCTTCGGCGCTGCTGGGGCGCTGTTGGTAACACAACGGCTGGCGGCGGAGGAGGAGTAAGACTGGCAGCCGTGCAACTTGTTTGGACGCGGAAGTTACATACAAGCACCTACTGGAGTTAATAGTGCGTAGTTCCGAAGCGAAAGATGGCTGGAGGGATGTGTGTGTGTTGCGTCGTATTACGTTCACAACATTATTGATTGTTGTTTTTTTTTTTTTTCTGGTAATACGAGATTTTTAAGGAAAGATAGATTTAGTACCTTAGTAGTTAAGAAATGAACTGTAACGTTTTAAAAACAATATTTACTTGTTTCAAACTTTCTATCAACGCGACAATACAGATACATTTCACTAAATAGGAGTAGGTCTTTAAATAATGACCATTTAAGGATTTTGTCAGAAAAACTATACCTTCTCAGATTGGATTGTAAAATCAAACCGTTTGAAATTTTACGAACATGCTTTTCAATTAATCTAACCTCAAGGTCATATCTCAGTTTCGTGAATGTTCTTACTTGTTTATCATTATAGTATATAATGTAAGGCTACTCACTTCATCTTCTCTGTATCTAATGCAGTTTCAATAGATTGGAAAGGAATGTGGAAGTATATACACGGTGCTTTGCAGAGGGACACACGTATCAGAAAATAACGATTGCGTAATCCAAGACGATGCGTATACACATGGTTGTAGAGGGAACTAGCAATATACAAACCGAAAATAGGCATCAAATCGCTGACGTAAGAGTTAAAACCATTTGTCAATTTGCGTCAGAATGGTTCGTTGAAAAGGGTCATTTGAAGTAATGCATTTTCATCCACTAGTGGGGTATTGCGGAGCCACATTGACGACCAAGTTCAGATAAATAAACCTTGGCTTTCCCAAAAATTAAGAAATGACGAATAATGATCTCGGTTATGGGAGTAACTTTAGAAATTTGTGACAACTTAAATTGCATGGAAAGCAAATAATAGTAATAAAATATTGTTCTCGTAAATAGCAATAATACTTAATCTCTCTGGACATGCCCATCCCCCCAGCACACGACTCGCTGTATAATCTCTTGAATCGGACAATCGCCAATAATTGTCAGATAAGCTGGACTCAGGAAATGCAATCGTAATTTCGCTTCCTGCTTTCCCACGACTTGGCGTGCCGCCAGACCTGACACTTCCAAAACAGTTTGAAGTTAATTTGGAAGAATAGAAAGGATAGTGCTTTATATACTACTGTTTCCTGTATATTTTTGATTTATAAATATATTATTCTATATAAATAAAAATATTGTAAATATATAAACATTTTACAAAATTGTGTAAATTCAATGAAGCCAAAAATACTGAGGGCGACTGCCACACCCACAAAGTTACGCCTAAGATTTAAATGATAACACACGAAACACGGTACTTAACGATTGCATACAAGCCAGAATCGTTCGTTGAAAACGCGACTTTCCAATACAGTTTCAGGAACAAGTCACGCCTGTTTTCTACCAGAGCCTATACTACGAAGCGCGTGGGAATGCGCGCGCTCGGCAAATGGTCTGCGAATAGCTCTGCAAGCGTATGCAGTCACAAGCCAGGGTTCGACTCCCGTACCGGGCGGCTGCTCGCTGCGCCAGCCGCGCTATCTGGCGCCTGTCGGCGCGGCGCCGCTGAGTCGCCCGTCGCGACGGCGCCTGTGGCGCCGCCGCCGCCGCCGGCACGGCGCGATACGCACGCGACACAGCCCGGGGCAGGCGCTCGGGGGAAGTTGATCGGCGGCGACTTGACCTACCTCACTGCCCTCCAGATCCCAGGTCAGAACCGGTATTTTTCTTCCGAGTCTGCGTCCAATCCTTATTTTTGCGAACGGGATGATTGTTGTCCGTGGCGGGCGGGGACGTGTCTAAAGTAGCTACTCTTTGATTATGTTGTAAATATTATTTTTATGTATGCTGCTCCAGATACTAAGTAAATGAGTTTGGTAATAAACCGCTTGTCCAAAGAACCATTAACAAACATTCACTCCTGTACGTTCCTAAAACGACTGTATTTCGTATGGCAGTTCTGTGCGTTTTAGAATTTTATTCCTGTAATCATTTTTACGCTGTGGTGTGGTAAAACGTATGAATGTGGCATCTCTTTTTTATTGAAAACGTCATCAACTGGTATGTTTGCCTGAATTAGGAGTATTTTATCAGCACTGATAACTCTGATATCCCAATAGACGTCGATATTATTGTTCCATTATTATTATTATTATTATTATTATTATTATTATTATTATTATTGTTCCTTTATTTTTATTATTATTGTTGTTGTTATTGTTATTATAATCATCACCATCAATGGCATAAACACGGTTGTTGAGATGTCGAAACTATTAAAGCAGTTTTGGCGTTGTACGAAAAACAAAAAAAAAATTCGGACGGAAAAAAACGGAATTCGTTGATTGGATATTTTATTCCAATTATACGTATAATTTTACAACCATCTGTTGCACCGCAAAATTTTCCCCGAGATCAACCTTCTCCTTCGAGTTGGTGATGATCAGGACCGCACGGCGCACTCTGCCCCCAAGTACTTCCGCACTCCCCCAGCCCCCATATGTTTCCAGACCGCGCGCCCTTCGCTCGGCCGTCGCAGCTGCGGCTCTTGTGATCCGTCGCCGCTCGGTCACTCCCAGCCAGGGATAGGCATTTTCCCGGGCCCGCCCGACCCGGCAGGGAAGGCCTTTTGCAGAATGGAAGCCAGAGATGCAGAATCCCGGAGGGGAGAATACTGGACTGTGTGTGAGTTCGGTGCCATTCGTGCCTAACATTTCGGATTTACGTTCAAGTCACGCCAATGGAGAAGATGAAACACTGGTCGTATGTGTATTGACCATCAAGAACGATATGCTGATGAATATTTCTAACGTCTGATTAGTTAATTGTTCCTCTCTTTTTCTTTGTTTCCAATTTCTATAACTCATTACCTATTTTTAATTTCGCTTTCATATAATTTCTTAGCTCTGAGGGAGTCTCTTTGTGATTCGTTTGCTGGGAATTTTTATTACTTTTCTCAGGGTGGTACAGTTGCATATAACGAAAAATGATAATTTTAAGTGTTGATCGTATTTCGAGTTCATGTTTATTAGAACAGTGCGTTCTCGGTTTTGTCCAGTACCAATATCCGGACTCCTTTGCATATCGCTTTGTATATTACATTAAAAGCATTGTCATTACGTTTGAGGCGTTTAAATAACATTAAACTTTAGTTCGTTCTTATCTGCACTTAATAGGACATAAATTGCAACAGCACAATACACCTCAACACGCCTCCAATCTAATACGATTACTTAATTCTAAGAACTGTAATTTGTTTAGCTTAATCATTTCAAATAAGAAGCATTGACACCAACTTTCTGATAATCTTGAAACTACATTTGAATTGTTTACTCAGATATATTTAAGCACCAATGAAATAGAAATAATGTGTATACTTTATGTGTATACTGTATGTAAAGAAAATTTTTGTTGCTAAGCAATTAACCTGCCCTCCTACAAAAAACGGTACTGTGCTACAGTAAGTTGGATTTCGTTCTTCCCCGTGTAACAGTATAAAATGTGGCATTGCCTTCAATTTAATAATAATTTTTCACATAATTTTTACTCCGGCTATTAGGTTTCACATTGCATACAAGTGCATTATTCAGTCACTCAAATCCGAACAATACGACCGACAAATACGAAGAATCGCACGTCACGGTTTTAAGAACACTCATTTTCAATCCTCCCCACTCGTTCTGTGAAACCTGTCATTTGATCGGACAGGCGTCACCCCCTTTCGAAAGTCTCGTTCTAACTGGGAAGACCTCTTGAGTGCTATATTTAAGATCATTATCACCGTCGCAACCGCGTTTTCCCCGGTCGTTACTCCACCCGCGGGAGTCCCACGGGGGGCTG
>BOPP01000062.1:3723482-3738735 GCA_017312745.1 Gryllus bimaculatus
TGGGGCTGCCACACAGCGGCGGCGGTGTCCCTCAGAGGCCTGGTCCCGGGCGGGGTGGGCGGCGCGGCGCGTTGGCGAAAGCGCGAGCGGCGGCGGTGCCGATAATGAAGTAAGCGGCGGATCTGGCGACGGGGTCACAAGCGGTGGGCCCCCCACACCACATGTGCCTCTCTTCGGAGCCTGTGCGTCGCCCACGCCCCGGCCCCCGCCGCCCGTTCTCGGGGCGTGGATTTACGAGCTCGAGCCCTCGTAAACGAGCTGCGCCCACCGCCTGGGGTCGGATTCTCGCTCACTTCCCCGCCCCGCCGCCGCCCCCGCCGCCCCCGGGGGCCGCGCGGGGACCCCGCCACCGCGTGATTACCACGGCCCCCACCCCGCCCCGCCCCGCGCCGACGCGCGGATTTGTCTCCGAATTCAAATTTCACTTAATGATGTCGGCTGTTGTCAAAAGTAGGAAGCGGCGAAGTTAGCGCTGTTGGGAACGGGAGGGCTGTGACGTGAATGAGAGAAGGATCTCGCAGGATGAATAAGACAAAATGAGAGGGGAAAACACGAGACACGAGTGTAAGGGATGAGAAGAACAAAACTATGAAGAAAAAGGGCCGAATTGGCAGAAGAAACAGAATTGAAAAATGCGACGATGAAATAACGACCGTAGAAATAACAAAGAGATTGGAGGCGTGAAAGAAGAATGGTTAAATTCACAGGCAAACAAACTTTAACGTTGCCGGAGCGGAACGGTGACGAATTTGGAAAGAGCAGGCCAATACGGAATCCGCAAGGGCAGAGCGAGCGTTGCTGGCAAATCGAGCGGACAGGAGCGGGATGGTGGGGGCGTGCGGAGCTCATGAAAGGCGTTCAGGCGGCAGGAGAACGGACCCTGCGGCCTGCCTTCCCTGGCCCTGCCTCACCATCCCACGCCCCCTCTTCTCTCTCTCTCTCGCCCTCCCCTTGCCCTCCCTCGCCGCGCGGTGGTGCCTCTCAAAAACACGTAGAGGCAATCGAGAGCTTTCGCCTAGTGTGGCGAATTTTAAAATCTCACATGGGACTCTAAGAAACTGGACCTCTTTCCCCAGCACACATTATAAATAAAGATAATTTGTAAAGCACAAGTGCATATAGATAGAGCCATTTGTTACTTGATAAAATTGTGACCTATGCTTCTAAAATTTTTGAAAACTTTTAATTATTATGCTAGACCACAGTGAAACCTTTCTATGTAGTTACGTTTCAGAGTGACCTCTTCCAAATCTCCTCGAAGTCTTTGGGTGAGATTAAATACAAAGAGTTTTTGCATACACTTGCTTGTAACGATATAATAATATATTTTAGAAGAAGAATATTACATTTTTCACAAGGATTGTTCACTTTTACAAGCCATACATTTTCAACTTGCAACATCAACTTTTTTGGCGAAAGAGGTTGGCGATCCGCAGCTGCAATTCAAGGATTCTCAATTGGCATCTCGTGATCAATACTCCTTGTTTGCGGTTAGGAATTTCGTAACGGACAAAATTAGAGTATTTGTGCATTTTGATCCCGGTGCACTTGTAAGGAAATTGCCAAAAGCTCAAGTTTAGATGTTACTCCTACTATAAATAATATATTATAAATGTCAATCACTTACGTTCATCTCCGTGCCTAATATTCCATCTTGATTTTTATGTCCATTAGTATTAGTAAAATTCAAAACTAAAAAGCTGCTTTCAGTTATATCAGGTCAAATGGGTGTTCCGAGTTCTCCGCTAGCAACGCGAAAGTATTCCCCGAGCGGAGCACTCAAAGACTTTACAATAACAAGGACGAAATGAGCATTATAAATTTTTTTTAACCACTAAGAAACGTCTAAACCTTCTGAATAACATAAAGTCCTATCCCCATCATCCGATCTTAATCTGATCCAAGTAAATATTCGCTAATTGGCTGGTGTTCAGCGGCAGCGCAGGCCTCAGTGCTGACGCTGCGAAGCGAAAGCGTTGGCTGGGCCGTGAGGTGCGAGTGTTCGCTGCGCGGCGTGGGGCGTTGGGCGGTGCCGTAGGGCGGGCTATCGCCTCGGCCTTCTGCGCGCCGACCTCCTCCGCGACGGCGCCGTGGGCAGGCCATGGACCGCAGCGCGCTCTAGCGCCGATTGCTACGGTCGGCTGCCCACGGACTCTTGAAATGACTTCAGAATTCTTGCGAGGACGGGACGTGGGTGAGGGTGAGAGGGACGTGGGTGAGGTGGGAGGGAACGTTGGTTGTGTAGGGTGAGAAGGGACGTGGGTGAGGCGTTGAGAGGACGTGGGTGAGGGTGAGAGGGACGTCGGGTGAGGGTGAGAGGCGACGTGGGTGAGGGTTAGAGGGACGTGGGTGAGGATGAGGAATGGGAATGTGGGTGAGGGCTAAGGAATGGGACGTGGGAGTGGGAAAGGAGGGATGTGGGAGTGGGTGAGGAGAGAGTGGAGAGAGCGGGAGGGACTATGAAGAGGAGAAGCGGGGGATGGGGAAACAGAAAACAATCAAAATGGACAGCAAATTGAGCGCATCAAATTAATCAAACTTGACCAAAAACAAAATGGTTCGAGAAAACAATTTGGAGTAAAGATGCGAAGAATAGATCGAGTTATCTATATACATTATAACAAAATTTCTCTTTGTATTATCAAGCAAAATTCATGTAAGGAAATGATACGAGACAATCCTGCAATGTTGGTGTCTGCCTTGATTTTTCCATTAAGCAGTGCGAAAGAGGCCATCATGAATTATTTTGATGAATCTGCCTTTCAAATCCTTCTTAAATCTTTCGCAGAGGTATGTTAGACGGAGGGCCGAGTTCCAAGCCACGAATGTGAGCGACATGAGAAATGCATCAACAACGCCACGCGCCGTTGTCGCACCGACTTGTAGGGCCGCGCGGCGTGCGGCCTGACCCCCGCTGGGGCAGGCCGCCTCCGGTCGTTGTTGCACGGCTATCAGCTGCTGCCACTGCGCCCCCCCGCCCCCCGTCCCACTTCCCTTGTCGACTCTCCCTTCGCGCCATTCCACCACCGTCGCCCCCGGGCCGACACCCCAAACGTAGCCCCCCCGCCGTCACCCTCTCGCCTGCGACCACTGCCGTGCCGTCTTGACGCTGCTCCTGCCGCCGTCCCGCCACCGTCCGCCACCGTCCCGCCCACCGTCCCGCCCACCGTCCCGCCGCCGTCCCGCCACCGTCCCGACCCACCGTCCCGCCCCACCGTCCCGCCACCGTCAAACGGCCCACCGATCCCGCCACCGTCCCGCCACCGTTCTGCCCACCGTCTCTCCACCGTCTCCCACCGTCTCTCCACCGTCTCTCCAACCGTCTCTCCACGTCTCTTAAACCACCGGTCTCTCCACCGTCTCTCCACCGTCTCTGCCACCGTCTCTCCACCGTCTCTCCCACCGTCTATTCCACCGTCTCTCCACCGTCTCTCCACCGTCTCTCCACCTCGTCTCGTCCACCCGCGTCTCTCCACCGTCTTCTCCCACCTGGTCTCTCCACCGTCTCTTCCACCCGTCTCTCCACCGTCTCTTCCACCGTCTTCTCCACCGTCTCTCCACCGTTCTCTCCACCGTCTCTCCACCGTCTCTCCACCGTCTCTCCACGTCTCTCCACCGTCTTCTTTCCCCCCCCCAAAAACCTCCTTTTTCTTTCCCCCAAAAAAAAACCCCCGTTTCTCTTCCCAAAAACCCGTCTCTCCACCGTCTCTCCACCCGTCTCTCCACCCGTCTCTCCACCGTCTCTCCACCGTCTCTCCCACCGTCTCTCCACCGTCTCTCCCACCGTCTCCCACCGTCTCTCCCACCGGTTCTCACCGTCTCTCCACCGTCTCTCCACCGTCTCTCCACCGTCTCTCCACCCGTCTCTCCACCGTCTCTCCACCGTCTCTCCACCGTCTCTCACCGTCTCTCCACCTGTCTCGCACCGTCTCTCCACCGTCTCTCCACCGTCTCGCCACCGTCTCTCCACCCGTCCTCGCCACCGTCTCTCCAAAACCGGTCTCGCCACCGTCTCGCCACCGTCTCGCCACCGTCTCGCCACCTTCTCGCCACCGGTCTCGCCACGCGTCTCGCCACCGTCTCGCCACCGTCCTCGCCACCGTGTCTCGGCCACCGTTCTCGCCACCGTCTCGCCACCGTTCGCCACCGTTCTCGCACCGTCTCGCACACCGTCTCGCCCACCGTTACTCGCCACCGTCTTCGCCACCGTCTCCGCCATTCGTCCTCGCCACCGTCATCGCCACCGTTCTCGCACCGTCTCGCCACCGTCTCGCCACCGTCTCGCCACGCGTCTCGCCACCCGTCTCGCCACCGTCTCCCGCACCGTCTCGACCACCGTCTCCGCCACCGTCTCAGCCACCGTCTCGCCACCGTCTCGCCAGCCGTCTCGCCACCGTCTCGCCACCCGTCTCGCCACCGTCTCGCCACCGTCTTCGGCCACCGTCTCGCCACGCGTCTCGCCACCCGTCTCGACCACCGCTCTCGCCACCGTCTCGCCACCGTCTCGCCACCGTCTCGCCACCCGTCTCGCCACGTCTCCGCCACCGTCTCGCCACCGGTCTCCCACCGTCTCGCCACCGTCTCGCCACCGTTCCCGCCACCCGTCCCCGCCACCGTCCCGCCACCGTCCCGCCACCGGACCCTAACGCCCCGCCCAAGGTTTTAGTAACCATTATTCACAATTATATTGTTTAAATATGTTTTAGGCGAACAAGTTAACCACTTTATATTAAAGTGTTTACATTTTCTTAATTTTTCAGAAGTTTAATATTGAGAAACGTACATTTTGATTTGTTTCAAGACATTATTTTTTTCATTCTGCTGTAAGACGAGAAGCAAAATTAAACGAAAATGTTGAAATAGAAAGGACAAAAAATACTTTAATCACCCGTACGCAAAAAAAGTGTTAGTATCTAACAAGTTATGTTGTGTTGGTGTCAAGAAACACATTTTACTGTATGCTCTCCTCTCATCGCTTTTGATAAGATTTTTCTGTCACACCAAAAGTCAATTCAAAGCGATGTCGCATTGTATTTCTTCAATCGATTTGTACAGTTTTGCTTATGCTGGAGGTCCTTTTCATTTGAAATTTGATATTGTCACTCGAGGCTTGATTGAACTTTGTAACTAGCATACATATCCACAATGCGCAGACACTAACACAATTGACCATTTGCCAGAAATGGCCGCTCTAAGAACACTCAAGCTTGAGGTTGCGTGCCCAGGGTTGCTGAGAACACAATGAATCCGTACCCCACTTGGAACTAGATTATTGACTCGTGTAGCAATGGTTAAAGATCATACTCATTTTTTGGTTACGTAAAATGCTATAGAAGAAAACCAATGGGGAGTATTTAAAACATGCTTGTAATTCAAACTCGAATCTCTATCCAATATCGTAAAACCACCAATACGTTTCGTACTCCCAATAGGCATTTGGTAAATAGATATAATTGATCAGACTTCCAGTTAGTTTTATTGCATACAGGATGATTAGAAATGTCTTTCATCGCGAGGTGAAGTTTTTCTTATCTTATGATTATGCGTTTCTGCAAAAGCCAAAAAGAAATTTTTGGAAATCGCCGTCTTTCGTTTGTTAAAATCAGTAAAGAGTTTTAAATTGGTTGTATGAAGAGGTGAAAGCTTATAACACGTGTCTTACGAGATAATGCATAGTTTCACATATAAAGATGATGAAACTTCATTTACCGATGTTGATAATGTATGTATGTAGGATGAGCGTATTAGCGCCAAGCATTCAATAATGTGAAATGAATAATTGAAACTGTTGCCACAAGGTCGTAAAGCTCTAAGTGGCGGTCGCTTTCGCAGTTCCCCTGAGTCATAGCTTTTGGTACGGAGAATGGCTTCCCCTACCATTAGTGCCTATGTGAGGTCTCTAACTGAAGCTAATCGACTGTGAGGTCCGGAGGAAATTTAAAAACACCTGTAGATTCAGGAAGAATCAATTTAATATTTTTTTATATGTAACTAAAATCGTTTACAGCGGGAAACTGCTTTTAATCAACCCATTCAAGAAGTGTTTCTTCCTTCATCTAAAGTTTCACACTCCCGCCCCCCCCCCCACAATGGAAAATGATCCAACTTCTCCGCTACTGAAGCTGGATGTCTCTTAAAACATTCCATTTTGCGTATCATCAAGGGATAAAACTGGTTAAAACTGTCTCTCTGAACAGCGCTTTGGGACTGTTTTGGATTCATTACATTAAAACTGAATGTGTTTAAAAATAGTCATTAAATAATTCTTGCAACATAATATTTTTTACAATAAAAAATTGGAAAAACATTTTCATATTTTGCAAAAATACCTTAAAAAAGACCAAACAATGAAAAAATTCTGTAAGAAATAAAAATTAATACAAAGAATATAATTTCCACATGTGACAGGATATACACAAGAGATAAAAGTAAAATAAAATATTAAACAACAGTTTTACACCCAAAACAACATTAACACAACATTTACGCCTTGAAATATTTACCGACAGTGATTGTCATGTAAACTCACTTTCGGCTTTTGATCACACATGTAAAAATTATAATGTAAAGAAAGAACAACCATACACGAATACCGCCACCTTGCGTGGAGTATTACCAATAACTTGTGTATGTAGTTAATTGCTGCTTCGGGAAGAAAAAGCTGATACTAAATTAAATCAACATAGCTCAGTTAAGAATGCTCCAGCAAGCAGGAAAATACTCGAACGATCTCTTCTACAGGAAAGGACTAAATTTGCCGGGGCAAAATATCTTCCCAGTAATCGTCAGGAATTTTAATAAGATAAAACTCTGTGTGCTGCCTAAATTGAAAGATATGGCATACTCGCGTTGTATCCTCCTGGACATTTATGATTGATGTACCCTCTTGAAAGCTAAATGAGACCTGAAAAGGCTTCTGGAGTTACTGCAATGCGTGTACAAGTAACAGAGGGATTGTACTTAGTGGCTTTCATGGATTTTGAAAACTTTGCTAATTAAACTAGCCATAGGTCGGGTTCGTCGGAATCTAAATTTTCGGTAATAATGAATGTCAACCCTATAAATTTTTTCTAATTACATATAACGTCACCACTCGCTGGTAAATTGCTACGAAGAGACCATTTTTTTCGATTCTGAAACATTGGAATGATACAAAATTATCTCAAATTCTGAGATATATTGTGGTTTGAAAACACGAACAAGAAAGATCCCAAGATTTCCGACTCTGCAACTCATATTTTGCTCTTAGAATATCTCTCTTAAAGGGCGAATGCGAGAAGAAAGAGACTGAAAATGCGACGATGAAATAACGAGAGAAATAATAGAGTTGGAGCGTGAAGAAGAATGGTAAATTCACAGGGCAACAAACTTAACGTGCGGAGCGGAACGGTGACGAATTTGGAAAAAGCAGGCAATACGAATCGCAGGCAGAGCGAGGTTGCTGGCAAATCGAGCGGACAGGAGCGGGATGGTGGGGGCGTGGCGGAGCTCATGAAAGGCGTTCAGGCGGCAAGAGAACGACCCTGCGGCATGCCTCCCCTGGCCCTGCCTCACCATCCCACGCCCCCCTCTCTCTCTCTCTCGCCCTCCCCTGCCCTCCCTCGCCGCGGGTGGTGCCTCTCAAAACACGTGAGGCAATCGAGAGCTTTCGCTAGTGGCGAATTTTAAAATCTCACATGGACTCTAAGAAACTGGACCTCTTCCCCAGCACACATTATAAATAAAGTAATTTGTAAGCACAAGTGCATATAGATAAAGCCATTGTACTGATAAAATTGTGACCTATGCTTCTAAAATTTTGAAAAATTTAATTATTATGTAGACCACAGTGAAAACCTTTCTATGGTAGTAACGTTTCAGAGTGACCTCTTCCGTCTCCTCGAAGTCTTTGGGGAGATTAAATACAAAGATTTTTTGCATACATTGCTGGATAGATATAATAATATATATAGAAGAAGAATATTACATTCACAAAGGATTGTTCACTTTCACAAGCCATACATTTTCAACTGCGACATCAACTTGTGTGGCGAAAGAGGTTTGCCAACCCGCAAGCTCCAAATTCAAGGGATCTCATTGGCTAGATCAAAACTCGTTGTTGCGGTTAGGAATTTCGTAAAGAATTTCGGACTAAATTAGTATTTGTACATTTCGATCCCGAACTTGTAAGAAATTGCCAAAAGCTCAAGTTTAGCTATAATAATATATTATACAAAGTAATAAATTATGTTCATCACCGTGCCTAATATTTCATCTGATTTTATTCCATTAGTATTAGTAAAATTCAAAACTAAAAGCTGTTCAGTTATATCAGGTCAAATGGTGTTCGACGTCTCCGCTAGCAACGCGCTCGAAAGAATTTCCCCGAGCGGAGCACTCAAAGAATTACAATAACAAGGGACGAAGATGAGCATTATCAATTTTTTTAACCACTAAGAAACGTCTTAAACCTTCTGAATAACAAAGTCCTAGCCCCATCATCCGATCTTAATCTGATCAAGTAATATTCGCTAATTGGCTGGTGTTCAGCGGCAGCGCAGGCCTAGTGCTGACGCGCGAAAGCGAGCGTGGCGGGCGTGAGGTGCGAGTGTCGCTGCGCGGCGTGGGCGTGGGCGGTGCGTGGGCGGGCTATCGCTCGGCCTTCTGCGCGCCGACCTCCTCCCGCGACGGCGCCGTGGGGCAGGCCATGGACGCAGCGCCGCTCTAGCGCGATGCTACTCGGCTTCACGACTCTTGAAATGACTTCAGAATTCTGCGAGGAGGGACGTGGGTGAGGGTGAGAGGGACGTGGGTGAGGGTGAGAGGGACGTGGGTGAGGGTGAGAGGGACGTGGGTGAGGATGAGGAATGGGATGTGGGTGAGGGTAAGGAATGGGACGTGGGAGTGGGAAAGGAGGGATGTGGGAGTGGGTGAGGAGAGACGTGGGAGAGCGGGAGGGACATGAGAGGGAGGAAGCGGGGGATGGGGGAAACAGAAAACAATCAAAATGGACAGTCAATTGAGCGCATCAAATTAATCAAACTTGACCAAAACAAAATGGGTGAGAAAACAATTTGAGTAAGATGAAGAATTAGATCGAGTTATCTATATACATTATAACAAAATTTCTCTTTGTATTATCAGCAAAATTCATGTAAGGAAATGATACGAGACAATCCTGCAATGTGGTGTCTGCCTTGATTTTCCATAAGCAGTGGAAAGAGCCATCATGAATTATTTTGATGAATCTGCTTCAAATCCGTTCTTAAATCTTTCGCAGAGGTATGTTAGACGGAGGGCCGAGTTCCAAGCCACGAATGTGAGCGACATGAGAAATGCATCAACAACGCCACGCGCCGTTGTCGCACCGACTTGTAGGGCCGCGCGGCGTGCGGCCTGACCCCCGCTGGGGCAGGCCGCCTCCGGTCGTTGTTGCACGGCTATCAGCTGCTGCCACTGCGCCCCCCCGCCCCCCGTCCCACTTCCCTTGTCGACTCTCCCTTCGCGCCATTCCACCACCGTCGCCCCCGGGCCGACACCCCAAACGTAGCCCCCCCGCCGTCACCCTCTCGCCTGCGACCACTGCCGTGCCGTCTTGACGCTGCTCCTGCCGCCGTCCCGCCACCGTCCGCCACCGTCCCGCCCACCGTCCCGCCCACCGTCCCGCCGCCGTCCCGCCACCGTCCCGACCCACCGTCCCGCCCCACCGTCCCGCCACCGTCAAACGGCCCACCGATCCCGCCACCGTCCCGCCACCGTTCTGCCCACCGTCTCTCCACCGTCTCCCACCGTCTCTCCACCGTCTCTCCAACCGTCTCTCCACGTCTCTTAAACCACCGGTCTCTCCACCGTCTCTCCACCGTCTCTGCCACCGTCTCTCCACCGTCTCTCCCACCGTCTATTCCACCGTCTCTCCACCGTCTCTCCACCGTCTCTCCACCTCGTCTCGTCCACCCGCGTCTCTCCACCGTCTTCTCCCACCTGGTCTCTCCACCGTCTCTTCCACCCGTCTCTCCACCGTCTCTTCCACCGTCTTCTCCACCGTCTCTCCACCGTTCTCTCCACCGTCTCTCCACCGTCTCTCCACCGTCTCTCCACGTCTCTCCACCGTCTTCTTTCCCCCCCCCAAAAACCTCCTTTTTCTTTCCCCCAAAAAAAAACCCCCGTTTCTCTTCCCAAAAACCCGTCTCTCCACCGTCTCTCCACCCGTCTCTCCACCCGTCTCTCCACCGTCTCTCCACCGTCTCTCCCACCGTCTCTCCACCGTCTCTCCCACCGTCTCCCACCGTCTCTCCCACCGGTTCTCACCGTCTCTCCACCGTCTCTCCACCGTCTCTCCACCGTCTCTCCACCCGTCTCTCCACCGTCTCTCCACCGTCTCTCCACCGTCTCTCACCGTCTCTCCACCTGTCTCGCACCGTCTCTCCACCGTCTCTCCACCGTCTCGCCACCGTCTCTCCACCCGTCCTCGCCACCGTCTCTCCAAAACCGGTCTCGCCACCGTCTCGCCACCGTCTCGCCACCGTCTCGCCACCTTCTCGCCACCGGTCTCGCCACGCGTCTCGCCACCGTCTCGCCACCGTCCTCGCCACCGTGTCTCGGCCACCGTTCTCGCCACCGTCTCGCCACCGTTCGCCACCGTTCTCGCACCGTCTCGCACACCGTCTCGCCCACCGTTACTCGCCACCGTCTTCGCCACCGTCTCCGCCATTCGTCCTCGCCACCGTCATCGCCACCGTTCTCGCACGTCTCGCCACCGTTCGCCACCGTCTCGCCACTCGTCTCGCCACCGTCTCGCCACCGTCTCCCGCACCGTCTCGCCACCTGTCTCCGCCACCGTCTCGCCACCTGTCTCGCCACCGTCTCGCACACCGTCTCGCCCACCGTCTCGCCACCCGTTCTCCCACCGTCTCGCCACCTCGCCCTCTCCCACGCGTCTCGCCACCGTTCTCGCCACCGTCTCGCCACCGTCTCGCCACCGTCTTCGCACCGTCTCGCCACTCTGCACGTCCGCCACCGTCCTCGCCACCGGTTCACCGCCGCCACCGTCCGCACCGTCCCGCCACCCGTCCCCGCCACCGTCCCGCCACCGTCCCGCCACCGACCCTAACGCCCCTCCCAAGGTTTAGTAACCATTATTCACAATTATATTGTTTAAATATGTTTTAGCGAAAAGTAACACTATATTAAAGTGTTTACATTTTCTTAATTTTCAGAAGTTTTGAAATTGAGAAACGTACATTCTTGATTTGTTTTCAAGACATATTTTTTTCATTCTGTAAGACAAAGCAAAATTAACGAAAATGTGAAATAGAAAGACAAAAAATACTTTAATCACCCGTACGCAAAAAAATGTAGATCTAACAAGTTATGTTGTTGGTGTCAAGAACACATTTTACTGATGCTCTCCTCTCATCGCTTTTGATAGATTTTTCTGTCACACCAATATCAATTCAAAGCGATCGCATTGTATTTCTTCAATCGATTTGTACAGTTTTGTTATGTGGAGGTCCTTTTCATTGAAATTTGATATGTCACTCGAGCTTTATTGGAACTTTTAACTAGCATACATAGCCACAATGCCAGACACTAACACAATGACCATTCTCAGAATGCCGCTCTAAGAACACTCAAGCTGAGTGCAGTGCCCAGGTTGCTGAGTAACACAATGAATCCGTACCCCATCCTTGAATAGATTATGACTCGTGTAGCAAGGTAAAGATCATACTCATTTTTTATGGTAGCGTAAAACGTATAGAAGAAACAATGGGGAGTATTTAAAACATGATTGTAATTCAAACTTGAATCTCTATCCAATATCGTAAAACACCAATACGTTCGTACTTCCCAGTAGGCATTTGTTAAATAGATATAATTGATCCAGACTTCCAGTTGGTTTTATTGCATACAGGATGCTTAAAAATGTCTTTCATCCGCGAGGTGAAGTTTTTCTTATCCATGATGATGCGTTTTCGTCTCGTTTTTAAATCATTAAAGAGTTTAAATTGTTGTATGAAGAGGTGAAAGCTTATAACTCTGTCTTACGAGATAATGCATAGTTCACATAAAGATGATGAAATTTCATTACGATGTGATAATGTATGTATTAGGATGAGCGTATTAGCGCCAAGCATTCAATAATGTGAATGGAATAATGAAACTGTGCCACGAAGTCGTAGCTCTAAGTGCGTCGCTTTCGCCGTTTCCCCTGAGTCATAGCTTTGGTACGAGAATGGCTTCCCCTACATAGTGCCTATGTGAGGTCTCTAACTGAAGCTATCGACTGTGAGGTCCGGAGGGAAATTTAAAACACCTGTAGATTCAGGAGAATCAACTTAATATTTTTTATTGTAACTAAAATCGTACAGCGGAAACTGCTTTTAATCAACCCATTCAGAAGTGTTTCTTCCTTCATCTAAAGTTTCACACTCCCGCAATGAAATGATCCAACTTCTCGCTACTGAAGCTGGATTTCACTAAACATTCCATTTTGCGTATCATCAAGGATAAAACTTTTAACTGTCTCTTCTGAACAGCGCTTTGGGACTGTTTTGATTCATTACATTAAAACTGCATTTAAAAATAGTCATTAAATAACTTTGCAACATAATATTTTACAATAAAATTGGAAAACATTTTCATATTTGCAAAAATACTTTTAAAAAGACTAAACAATGAAAAAATTCTGTAAGAAATAAAATTAATACAAGAATATAATTCACATGTACAGGATATACACAAGAAGATAAAAGTAAAATAAAATATAAACAACAGTTTTACACAAAACAACATTAACACAACATTTACGCTTGAAATATTACCGAAGTGATTGTCATGTAACTCACTTTCGGCTTTTGATCACACATGTAAAAATTATAAGTAAAAGAAAGAACACATACTACGAATACCGCCACCTTGCGTGGAGTATTACAATAACTTGTGTATGTAGTAAATGCTGCTTCGAAGGAAAAGTGATACTAAATTAAATCAACCATAGCTCAGTAGAATCTCCAGCAAGCAGGAAAATATCGAACGATCTCTCTACAGAAAGGACTTAATTTGCCGGTGAAAATATCTTCCAGTAATCGTCAGGAATTTAATGAAGTAAAACTCTGTGTGCTGCCTAAATTGAAAGATATGGCATACTCGCGTTGTATCCTCCGGACATTCATGATACACTCTTGAAGCTAAATGAGACCTGAAAGGCTTCTGGAGTACGCAATGGTGTACAAGTAACAAAGGGATTTGTTACTTAGTGGCTTTTCTGGATTTGAAACTTTGCTAATTAAACTAGCCAATAGTCGGTCGTCGAAAATCTAATTTCGGTAATAATTGAATGTCCAACCCTATAAATTTTTCTAATACATATAACGTCACACTGCTGGTATTGCTACGAAGAGACCATTTTTTCGATTCTGAAACATTGGAATGATACAAAATTATCTCAAATTCTGAGATATATTGTAGGGTTAATAACACGAGACAAGAAATATCCCATGATTTCGACTCTGCAACTCATTTTTGCTCTTAGAATTCACAGATTCAATGATAAGTTTTTACTAATTTTACATCTTTGTGACTGAAATCGCTTCCTTTTATTAACTATGAGTATCTCGCATAATAACAAAACCTTCTGTATTATACGTTGTGGTTTACATTTGTTTAAAATTGTCCATTCCCATCAGATTCCACTACTGTGATTTATGTATTGTAGTTCAAACTACTGAAGTGAAATACATATTTTAAGTCCTAATAAGGACGAGAAGAGTTTATTCTCTATTATCAATGAAAACAAAATATAAATTCAAAAAACAAGTCTTTAATAATGCATAATTAATTAATTGTGTATTCATGTCAGATTTCTTTGATTCATAACCAATTCATAATTTCAAGGAATTTACAAATTAATTAATTAATTGAATAATTTTTTTGAAACGCGTAGAAAAGAAATAAGCCGTATTATATCAGTCACAATTCCCATCTTCTAGCATATCTTGTATGAGAATGAGATCAGAAAAATTGAACTTCTTTCATTAAAATGTTTGGATATCGCTTATTTTAAAAATATAAAGGCTAGAAAGTAGAGAAATTGAGTGTTTTGTATTACAGCATTATGTCACAATTCGTTTCTTAATCCAAATACGAGTTTTCCGTGATCAGCTGCACTTTATATGCGTCAACTCTTCTTTTAAATAAATCAGGACCATCAGTCTGCGATTTTTAATCGAAACTGGCATTTCATGAACGAGAAATAGGTTTACGAGAGCAGATATTACAATTCTATATAAATTATTACTTTAATTAATTTTCACATATTTTCCACTTTTAATTCGAAAACCAGAAATCGTTTCCTTTGAGAAGGTCCCTTCAATCGACGAATGCACGGCAGCTTTGCCTTCCGCGATGCCAATGGGATGGTGCTGGCTTCTGAGAACTCTCTGCTAATCGCACGTAAGCCAGCCTCGTTTCATCATCAGCGGCCACCGCCTCCACCGCAACCACCACCGCCATCGCCACCGCCACTACCTCTACACTATCAGAAATGCCAATCAGTCTACTGTAGATGTATGTATTGTACATGAAACACAATGTAACCTTGTATTTAAATGTACATTAAAAAGTACCTTAAAAAAGCTTAATATATTTGTACATTACGTTTAATGCACAAGTTTAAATCAGTGTATAAAGCAGATGTTCTCTCGTTTCCCCTGCCTCTCATCATTCATATCTGATATTCATAAACACCCGTCCCTCAATATCATTCCTTCCAGATATGATCTAAAGCTTTGAATCTTGAAGCCTAATGTACACGTGTACATTAAATTTAATGTACATTAAATTTTCATGATCTTTTTTATTTTTTTTTCTCTTAGCCAACTGTACATCCCATTAAGGTCAAGGACCTCCTGCTCGCGCACGGAATTATTAACACTTCTTTAATGAAGCGATAGGATGATGATAATGAAGGGTGAAGGGACGATCACAAATACATGCATGTCACAGGCTGGATTAGAACCCGCGACACTACTACCTTAGCGATCTCGGCTACCCCGGATCGACCTCATGATAATTACTTGAATGTAAGTTACATGAAAGCAATTCGGAAATTACTGTCAGTGTACCTTCTACCTTCACAGCCACAACCCCGCCACCGTCACCACCACTGCCCTCTGCGAACGAGGCATCGCTAACACCATTACCGCCACCTCCGCGCGCCGTACGAACTACCCGCGCTGCGCCGGCGCCAGAATTCCCAGACAACGCGTCACCCTCT
>BOPP01000062.1:3738813-3755755 GCA_017312745.1 Gryllus bimaculatus
AGAAAACTCCTAAAAAATTACGTTACAAAAGAAACATCTAAAACATTATCATTTTGCAAGAAATTATTTGTTGAAAATAAATTGATCGTTAATTGAAAATAATGGCCCCGCTTAACTTATTATTTTCCTTAACTTAATTACGTATTAGAATACACTAATTTGAAATGGTGTTTCTTCACTTAATTAAAAAACGACGAATTTTGAAATGTGTCAACATATACGAAGATACGTGCTCTTGAACATTTGCCATATGTTTTGCGTTTAGAATAAAATAAATAAACACAATACCTTATAATAGCATCGTCAACAAGAGTGTATTAATGTTATATGTGGCCCAGACACATTTTTGATTTAAAATTTCAAAATGAAGTGCATTAAATGGGATAATTCATATCACAAAGAAGATATAACGGTCAGTGTGTATGCTCAAAGCACTGTCCGTTTCTTATGAATGGAATGTGAACTGAATGTATTACGTAACATGTATTTGTATTTGCAAATTTACTATTTTCGGTTTGCGCTATCTTCTACTGTGACAAAAGATACCAGCACTAAACTAACATAAAGAGAGTGAAATGAAGTTTTTGTTTGTTGTTTTTTCATTGAAAATTCAAATTTTGAAACTGTCTTTCTCAGAGAAGGGGACGATTTTATTCTGAAAATGTGATACATTGGAACCTAGATCAGTCCCTGCGATATTGAATTGCATTTATATATTGTGTATCTTGTATTTTTTTCATAAAACTGTTACTTTTTTGTCAAAAAGCAGTTGCGAACTTTTTTTGGTCAAACTTGAAAGTATGCCTTTATGCTCCCTATAACAGTTTATTTTATAATGCACAAGCATCGAAAAAAATCGCAAACAGCGTACCGTGACGAAAGGATCGTAAAAAATGTTTCGTTATGCATGTATTTCAAGTTCTAACTTGTGCTTGTCTTCCGTTCTGTTCTGGGCTTTGCGCCGCGCGCCCAGGCGTTGCTCTGCCCTGCCTGGGCTGCCCTCCGCAGGACAGCCTTGCTCCGTGCAAGCGCAGCAGAACCTTATCTTCAGCGACGCGTTTGCCGACCCTGAGGCGCACGTGGCCGCTATTCCTCCTGCCTTTCTAAAGCTGCCTGTCTCCACACGTTAACATTATTAGCGTCAATACATTCAATGTGGAATGTTGTATACGTTGAATATTTATATAATGTAAATTTTGTATTATTTTTATATTTTCTATAGCTACAGACTGATTTGCGATCGTATTGTTACTATGTTTTTTCGTCTACGCCCCGGAAGAGTTCACCCTAACACTATCTCCCGGTAGAGGTAGCACTTTTTCGCTAAATCTATACTCATTCCAAGACTCGTAAGTTTGGGCGTACCATTATAGCTTCCTATGACCATTTAAGTTTACTTAAATCTAGGACACCGAAAATCGTAATCGGAAATACAGCTTGGTACAGCTCTTGCCATACAAATTCACGATTTTGTCCGAAGTTTATCCCGCATCGCACGTACAAAAGGTTTACTTACGATGCTTTTCCATCTTTACTTCAAAACATCCAACATGTCAAGTTTTCTCGTGTTAAGAGTTACAAGTTAAAATCTGGAGACACGGCATATATACATATAACATGTTGTCGTTAAGTTTCAAGTACTGGAGATCTGCGAAGTACGAGTACGTGGAAGGGTATTGTGAAATACCATATTCACAAGGCCAATTCAAAGGCGCTTCAATGCCAATGTATTTTGGGATGGCGGCAACAGGCTGTTGTGAGCCCCTAAATGCCGTTTTACACCAAATTGATTTCTTGCAGATTGGACTTACAGAAAGCGTGCGGTTAATGTGGATTGGACTAACAGAAAGCAGCAGTCTGCATGAAAACTTTTGAACCTGTTCAATTTTTTTCATACAGAAAGCTAACAATTTGACTCAAGCGCTTCTAGCAGCGAAATCATTCTCTAACGGATTTGTTTACGGCGGAAATCGTCCATTCATTTCAACTAGCAGCTCGTTAAAAATGAATGGATGATTTCAGCTAGTTACCAGCAGAACCCGTGCGGGAATTTTGCACCTTTGAGCACGTGAAAGGAAACTGAAATATTCTCATTTTTTAAATTATTTTCTTGAATATTGATGTAAAGTTTTAAAAGAAGTTTTTTAGAGCATAAGATCTGAATTTTTGTATTATTATAACAAATCATGTTGAATTAACATCAGGGCCGCACCAACTGAGATGTGATAGGACTTCTTCCACATCCCGCGTGACTGAGCAATCCAAGGGAAACTGGCCTCGTGACCTTAACAGTCAACAGAGCGATGTCTTTCGGAAGTCAAATAAACTGTCTTCAGTAGACATATGTTTTTGGTAATCTGATGTTAAGTAAAATAATATCCTCACTACGAACTTTTGTGAAAATATAGTACACATACTAATATTATTACAATTACTATTACTATTATTAATAATGTGCTTCTCACGTACACAAATGTAAATATGGAGTAGAGTATCTTACTCTTCAACGCTAGGCTTGAAATAAAACATCTAAAAATACATCATTTTGTAGATTAGGAAATTCAAAACAAAAGTCATGTCCCTGTGAGAAACTAAAACCTGCATTTAAGGCTCCAAAGCGCAACGTTTCCGAGTTGTGCACGATAACTGTGTGCTGTAGCGGTTGTGGGATATATCAGTATATTTTATTTAATTTACTGTATTACTACTTCTCCGTATAAACTTCAAATATACTCAATTTCACTCTCCTCCGAGCTCGCAATATGCTTAAAAAGGGATTCAAAGTTTTGTCTTCACTTATTTGTACATAGATTTGTGGTTACGTTAAGGTTCGATTCGTAAGTTTTTGTATATTAGGGTGACAGATTCGAGTTCTGGGCTATTCTGGATATATTTTGCTGACACGTGCTGCAAATGAATGTACACGGATGCATATACTCTCTGCTCGAACGGCGTAATTCGAGTGCCGGCAGAACCCCTAGCGAAGTCTTGGGACAACGTGCAGAGAGTGTAAACACGAAGGCTTCGTATACGTGTAGATTGGGATTTTGAAGATACTGTAGTTTTTGTGAGGGAATCTGTACAAAGACTGTACCGCGTAAAATGTCTTAAGGATGGAGAACCTGATGGAGAAGGAAGCAACGTACGCTGTTCGTGGCCTATTATTAAATGCACTGTTCTGTCGTCTGCCTAGAACTGATCGGACCTCGAAACTGTTGATCAGTGCAGCCGGACTAGAGAATTCTCAATTCCACCACAGTCGACCCAGATAAATAACTGGTTCTGAAAATTCGCCATTTTCGGGACTCGAACTTAGAATATCACGTTCTACAAAGTTTTAGTTGCAAGATCTCAACTTCATGCCCCATTCGGTTACGCCTATTAATCATACAGTCATTTTACTATTAGCCCCAGTAGAGGCAGCTCACTGGAGCTTAGCTTTCAGTACGCTCGAAACAAAAGACGTTTCAAACGTCATACTAATATTATAAGTTTAATTTACATAATTTAGTCAATAGGGGAACGAGAGTAATCTCTACTACTAAAAATGCATTCAACAATTTATAACAGACATCGATACAACAAAAAGTAATGTAGTTTAATTTCTCATTATTATTGCAAAGAAAATAACTTCTAGAAATAAATGATTAGAAATGTTCCCTGTAATAACTACAGATTTTTCACCATAGTCTCTTGATGTCGCTCTGATTTATTTAGCTCTGCAGTGATTCGTGTCATTTGGGTGTTGCTTTGATATTCAAGAAAGGGAATTCCAGGTGATATGATACCTTCAGGTTTATTAACATGAGAGCCACAAACAGGGCGTTTCCATACGTTGACCAAAGTAATACTAAAATAAATTTTTCATCGAGTAACCATATGTATTAACACTACTAAATTGTTCCGTCGCGGAGCGCCGATGTATTCGCGGGGTTAAAGAGACGACGCGATGCGACTGCTAAACCGCCAAACGGAAGACCGACGGGTGAGCTGAATGCGCGGAGTCGCAAGTGCTCGAGGCGGCACAATAAACACACAACCGAGAGCAACTTGCAGAGGCATCGGTGACGTCAGGTAGGCGCGGCGCCGGAGGCTGCTGTTCCCACACGCCGAACGCGCGCGTGGCTGCTCGCGCCGCACAAAACCTGTTACGTCATCAGTTCGCGCTCAGCGCTGCGCTCTCACGCCGTTTGCAACAGCGGCGCACCTCCGCCCGCCCCGCCCCGCCCGCCGCCCGCCCCGCCCGTCATGCCATGGTGGAATTTGTGGTGGACGAAGCAGTTCCGCGCCAAGTTTTCCTGGGTCGGCTTGCCTCTTCTCATGAAACTCATTCCTCCACTCCTACCCATTCCATTATTACTTGAGTCCATCTCCATGCTCGTTTCCCACATGACTCGCACGCCCGTTGGCTTAATTACACCTGCCAATGTTATCATTTTCTTCTCTTTTTAACACTGATATTAATTAATTGTAATGATTTATTAAACATTGGTAGTCGGTCATTATAGTCAATCGCCCCTTTTAAATTTAATACTACAATGAAATTATTCATTTCCGCCTACGTAAAATCATTTCACAAAGTACTGACATTACTATTTATTGCAATTGATAATTACATAATGCCGTGATCATTTATTAAATTATTTGAAATTCGGAACATTCTGCATATCGTAGCATGAAAATAGGATTTGACTTAATAATAGTAGTATTTAATGATGAAGTACAATTTCATCGAAGATTTATCCCCTGCTCATTAAGAAAAAAACTCAGAATTCGAGTACATGCAATCAATCACCAAGTTATACAAAAAATGTTAAAATAAACTTCTAAGAGCACTGTGAATTATAATTGAGAATTTTAGGAATTTGTCAATAATAGTATGAAACTAAACTTGAGATGAATAATCCAAGATTGGTTAATATAACATTTTAAATGTTTGCATTGTTCAAAGGGAAACGTTAAATAAAACGTAAATAAATTGAATAAACGTTAAATTTCAGATTTATTCAGTCAAAAAACAGTAAAAACTGTGTGACATAAGGGGGGAAAAGATTATCTGCGCAACGTTTTCTTGAGTTCCAGAATCTCTTCCCGTCATTTTAACTATAAAATGATAACTTGAAAGATAAGTAAAAGTTTAACATAAAATAAATTTTAATATCGGAAGATTAGCAATATTTGAAAATAGTCATTTTCATTTCTGAGTTATAGAAAACGTATTTGCATCGGTACACGAATTGCAAGTATGATGCAAAATGTAGGCTGGCAAACGTTAAATATATCGTAACATCATATTTTATTAGCACAATACTAAATATATAGTATTATGTCTCAATGCACATGCCGTTCCGGAGGAGATGTAATGACTACAGTGTCCTTCTGCAAAACTGCAGCCAAAGAGTTGCTTCCAAGCAGTTGAAACCATAGAAACATGAGTCACCCATCCCCCGCACTAATAGAAGTGAGAAGGGTGGGGGGCGGCGAAGGAAAACCATAGGGCAAGATGTATTAGCCGAAACCAGTCTTTCTATCATCGTTGCCATAACCTTTTCTGCGATCAGCCTTATAAAAGCTTATTCGCCGCTAGTCTCCTCTGCCGCCATCTGCTCCAAAGTTCCTTCCAGGCCACCAACGCATCCAGCCGTTCACGGTTGAGCGAAAGCGGGTTCATTTCTCTTCCTATCCACTACTCTTAGCATATTACGAGGGTTGGAGGAGCGATCATGGACACTGTTGTTGTTGTTTTTTTCTCACAGAAATATTATCGGATTACATATTTTTCTTTGTCAAGTGAAACAAATGCAATACAAGTGTGTGTTCACAACAACAGGTGGTTCTTTGATTGCTGTCTGTGCTAGTAGAGACAAAGTGACATCAGTTGTCTGACTACCGCAGTGCGAGATGAATGTTACCCCTTTCGAGCAACGCTCCTGCATCAAGATGGACCTGCGAGTTTGTGGATCGATGTGGGACGTAAGGTAATCACGCACCCGCTGGAGGAGGGCAGACGATGCAGTCGAAGAGCGAAAGTTGGATCAAGTAGCGCACACTCGCAGATCATTCCGTGATGCCCATTTTAGCTGATCACAGGTTGCTATGCGTGCTCCCTTAAACACCCCTGGTTATTTCGCGACTGTCCGAAATGGATGGGCATTATTACTCGCGCAAGTTTTCTTGATACACGAGCTCCCTAGACCTCACCCAGCGCTGAATAGCACGGCACGATAAGATACTTAGGTTCGATTCGGAACGGCACTTACCAATCTACAATGCTGGCAACAACCATCTCGTAATTTTAAAACAATCGTAGCATTTCGCGTGGATCATTTTGGCGAGTTAAGTTCATGCTCACAGTTGGTACGCCCTTTAAGCAGTGACGTAGCTACAGCCCTCCTCTCCCCGCACCCCCCGCTGTGGAATATCAAGAAAACTTGAGCATATAGTATTCCCATCATCTTCCACCAATTCCTGTGACATGTAGGGCATTTCTTCAACGGAGGACGGATGTAATGATGTAGGATCGTTTCTCGAAAGGGTTACATTAATCTCGCACGGCGGTAGTCAGCCAACTGATGTCAATTGCTGTCTGTACTAATAGAGACACTCAATGAACTATGTGTTGTTGTGAACACACACTAGTATTGCATTTCTTTCAAGTGACAAAACAAATTATATGATTCGATAATATTTCTTTTAGAAAGAAAATAGTTGCAATGACCTCTATCACAACCCTCGCATTTAACCTTTTAAAGGCGGCAGGCTTCAAGGGCACATATCGGACTTACTAGTTTTTACTTTCCTATCGAATCCTAGGTCTGCCTGAGGCACACTTGTGCCTTATGCAGTTGTTCAGACGACGATTTATGCATATATATTAGCAGAAACTCACTTAAGGTCTATTGGCTTTGAGGAGTTCCCGTGAAAGTCCTGTACTTAATAATATTTATTTTCTCTTGCTGCCAAAATAAGATTCAAAACGAACTTATTAATTCTACAGTGAAACTCATTTAGTAGGGTTAGAGGGGGAAAAGGGAAAATAAAATCATAGATTCAATTATTTATCATAGTTGCAGATTTGGAACGGCAAAGTTAACTGAATTTTTCTGTCGTAGGTTCGTGCAAAAAATTGAAATGTGCTTAAAGTAATTTTCAAAAAAAAAGTGTGAACATTTACGTAGTGATGAACACGTTTCAATGCTTTCGAAAAACAATTGGAAGCAGACAAATTGTGGAAGTACGCAAGGAACATACTTTCATTGTGTCTATTTAAATATTTTTCTATTAAACTATGTCGGAGCGTTCTTATTTTTCCTCGTGTACTAAGAGGTCGTTGACCGTGATTTAGTGAACAGGATACTGCGCTGGATCGGATGCCTGAGAATTTGACACCTAGTCGGTATTGCTCGTAAACATTTTGATTTGGGGCGCAGGAAATGACAAAATACAAAACTGCTAACACTGCGGGACCGTGACAAGCTAGCAACGCCAGACAACACCTCTCTGTTTTGATCTCCAGAGCATAGAAAACGAGCACCGTCGAAGTTAATCGGCACATCGAAAAATTGGCGTTTTGCACTACCGGTATTTAAATTAGTATTTCATTATACTCGACTTATACACGTAAATTGTCATGTGAAATGGGAATGCGAATGAAAAATTCTATTTATAAGATTGTACGAATTTTTGAGGTCCTCCTGTTAATTTATAGACTCGTTCATTTGACATACTAGATCATCTAGGTTTCCATTCCGCAGTGAAAACAGGGACTTATCGAAGTTACTTTAGTACTATTGTATGAGTTAGTAAATTCAGGGATTGCACAAAGTTGCAATTTCGGGAAATCCTAAACTTGATTATTCTGTTTTAAAAATGAGAAGGAATTGTATTACTAACCTCAGGATGTAGATTAGAATGTGGAAGACATCAGCGAACCGAAGGCGTTTACCAGACAGTATCAATGTTGCTTTTTTTAACGCATAAATTTCTATTAAACCTTTCCATTTAATCTGTGACATAAATATTTCATAGTTGTTTGCTGCACTTTTTAAAAACAATGTCAATATTAATAAAATTTCCTTGAGTCTGCTTCCGTTTTTGGCTATATTGACTTCAAGACAACGAAACTAAAAACTGTACTTATTTTTTCAATCGCTCCTTTACTTGCGTCGAGTTGATGAATTATAATAAGGAGTTAAAATCAAATGGAATAATGGGTTCATCTGAAGGACAACAGCAGATTTCTTCGGCTGCCAAAGATCGATACACATTTGCTCGCTCATTTGAAGAGGCGGAAGCACGAAAACATGCATTCATCTGTATTATAGGCCCATTACGTTATCGAGAACGTGCATATTCAATGGGCTGTCGCCTGCTTTGTCCAAGGGCCGGAAATCGCAATGTTCCGCGCCTCTCCTTCCATTACAGAAATCTGTTTCCGGTACGTGACAACAGTTCTGTTGGATTTTCAAAATACAATACAAAGTGTAACTAACGATCCGTGACACATTCTGGACAAACAATGAAATGACTGAATTGAACATTTAACCCGAACAAATTATGTAAGAAGTGGTAGATATATTAGATTGGCACGAAGGACGTATACACCATGATAATTCTCAACAGGTGGCTAGAAATTTACAATTATATAATGTGAAATTACTGACAATGCGTTTTATTTAAGAACAATTACCTAAAGGTGGAGGGGTCAAAGAAGAGAAAAAATATTTTTTTATGAAAAATTCCAATGCAGTTACTGTAAAATTAACACTTGTTACCTGCATGCATTCAAATAACATTATGTAATGTAATACATTAAAAACCTTATTCGTTTATTTAGTTTTTATTTCGATATATAGATTATTTGTTTATTTATTATATTAAAAGGGAAATAATTTTTTTCTAGTTTCAAGAAGAAAACGCTCTTCCCACTTTCCCGTTTTATCCCTCCCTGCTAGTAGTGGCCCTGAAGAAAGTCATTGATATTGAATTGACTAAAATACCGCACTTCAGTTACGAGCGCGGACTCACCTAAATTCGTTGTTGAACAAAAATCAACACTCTGGGGGGTATTGATCAAAACTAATCATTACAAACTGGACTTGGGCTGGTCTAGATAGCTGAGGTCGCTAAGTCTGAAGAGCCGTACCTACCTCTTGCCTGAGGGGAAGCGGGTTCAAATCCCGCCCGTCGCACGGATGTTTATATAAGTCCGTATAAAGTATGAGAGGTAGTCCGTATAAAGTATGAGGAGTATCACCCTCAAAGTTGCAAAAACAGGGGTAATTACAGTGGTCTCTTAATGATGTAGTAGTTGAAAAGGGTCATTAAAAAAAGAAAAAGAATCTGTGCAGAACCGCATTTCATTCCGGAATGTGCTTGGCAGCGGCGGAGGCGATTAAAGGCGGGGATGGAGCCGTACTGGAGGCGAAATTAACATCGTGTAGGTGATTGACCGAACCAAGCTCTGGCTTCACCTTCGATTTTTCTTTACGATTGTCTGTCTTCGGCGATATTATGGCAATTCAGAGTTGAAGGTCCAAAACGGAACGAAAGGAACATCACAATGGAAGAACAAGAAATATATTTGGAAAGTACTCTTTCCATCCGCTTATTAATCCTGTTACACTTATATTGATCTCTTAACATCCTGATGAACGAAAAATTAGAAGTTGCACTATGTCCCAAATAATACTTGATTAGTGTTGACATTTTTATTTGGATTAAGTGTAACCTTTTCACAAGGTCTTTTTGGTGTTACTTTAAGTAGTAGATATGCTATGGAATTTCATCTTTACTGAATTAACCGAAGTAATCTCTCGCAAACAAATTTATTATGCCAGTTCAGAGCTTTCACTCCATATTTAAAAGATCCAAGTACAAAATTCAAAATATTGTGAACGAAAATTATGCATTAAATACAAACCATTACAGACTCATTGATAAGTGAAACATAAAGAAATATGAACTAAATATATGGCGTATAATTTACTTATCAATTTATTACATGAAACATCATTTAATAAAGTGGGTAGAAAAAATAAAAGTAACCGAAAAGAAAATACTTTTGCCATTTTTGGGGTGAGGGTGGGAGGGGGGGTATCCGAATGATTGCGGAAAATTTCGCTAATGAAAACTGAAGTTTAGCAGAAAATGAAATGCGAAATAATATTAATAGTAATCCTTAATTGCCGCACGTCTTATTGTTATTCAAACAGCTCAACACAAATAATGAACGCTGTGAGGAGTTGAGGCTCTGTGGGCCGAAGTAGAACGTGACTGCAGGGACGGTTACGCCACAGGCATCCGCTCGGGGGCAGTGGGCCGCGAGGTCAGTGGTCAGTGGTCAGGTGCTGCAGCTGAAGGCGCGGGCGCGGGCGCGGTAGTGTGCGTGGGCGTGTGTGGAGGGGGGGGGCGAACGAGCAGCGAGAGGAGCGATCGGGGACGCGGATGCAGAGGCTACGAGGAAAGTTGGGGTAAGGCATAACCCCCTCAACAAGAGGAGGCTATGGGTAAGACGTCGTTGAGGGTGTGAAGTGAACACGTGTTACGAGGGTGTTAAGGACGTTCGGTCGGGGAGGACGCCGGAGCGGGGAGGACGGACGCCGGAGCGGGGAGGACGGACGCCGGAGCGATACGAAATCGACCTCGTGCTGGAGAAAAGAAAAATCGAAGACGACTACTGCAAGTTGCACAAAAACGAAAACCTGTAGGAATTTCTATATACCCCCATTCCTCCGCTGAGTAAGATCTTGTCAGTCGGCACTATTTTGAGCGTTATGGAGATGTGTTTCATTAGTTTGTTTAATGTGATCCTTTTAGTGCCTTAATACTCTCGAGATGCTTGCGCTCATTCAAAGAAAAATGGCATTTCACGTTTCCACGCAATTATGAAAAGATGTGATGATGGTTTAATTGATTGTACGGGATTAGTATAGTGATTTGCATTTCTCTTCGACGTTACATTCAGAAGGCGAAGACCCCAATGTTTTCCGCTGAATGGTAAACTACAATCATTGTTGTCAGGTCGCTGCCGCAAACTACGCTATTTTGCTCCGCCTTAAAAATAACTAAGAATATGTCAGTTTCTCAATTTTAAAGATTTTTTCGCCATGATTTGTAATGTTTGTAAAGCCTTCCGCATGTTATTTATTGCTCTTTGGAGCACCGCCATGAGGAGGTACTCTGATCTCTAATATGCAGCGACGTAGTCATACAGGCAGAGAGGGGGAAGTAGTAATGGGGACGCGAGGTCGGGGGCAGCTTCCGGGGCCGGGCGGCAGCGCTGGGCTAGGAGAGGGGCCGGTGGACGGCTGGGGGAGGGGGGGGGGGAGCGGGGTGGAGAGAAAGGGGTCGGGCGGAGCGGGTTGCATGACGAGAGGTGAGGTGGCGAGGCGGCTGGGCTATCGCAGCAAAGGGAGGCGCCGGGGTACGTGATGCGGGGGACCGCGGCGAAGCGGGCGTGGTAGGACGGTGAGGGAAAGCTCAGCGAAGGGGCGAAAGGGGGATCAGGATGGAGCGGGTGGAGCGTGGCGTGGCGTGGCGTGAGGTGGCGTGGCGTGAGTGGCGTGGCGTGAGGTGGCGTGCGTGAGTGCGTGGCGTGAGGTGGCGTGGGTGAGGTGGCGTGGCGTGGCGTGGCGTGGCGTGGCGTGGCGTGGCGTGGCGTGGCGTGGCGTGGCGTGGCGTGGCGTGCGTGCGTGGCGTGGCGTGCGTGGGCGTGGCGTGGCGTGGGTGCGTGGCGTGGCGTAGCTTGACGATGCGGAGGAGCGGGCTGAAGAGGTCGGAGCGGCGCGGGACGTGGTGGAGCGAGACGGAGTGCGGCGGGTCAAAGCATGGCGGAGCGGGATGGGCGAGCGGGCGGAGCGTGGAAGGCGGGGTGGGCGAGCGGAGCGGGAGGAGCGGTGCGAAGCAGGGCAGGAAGGACGTGACGTGATTTGGCGGGAGGGGCGTGGCGGAGCGGGGTGGCGCGAAGGTGGCGAGGCGGTGCAGCGGCGAGGGAGGCACAGCAGAGGGCGCTGCGGTCGGCGGCGCGCGTGGCGACCTCCACGGCTGTGGCGTGGGGGCGGGCGGGGCGGGGCGGGCGGAGCGCGGCGGCGGCGGCCGCGTGCGGCTTCCGGGTTCCGGGCCGGGCCGTGCCCGCCGGGCGACGGACCCCGGGCCGCTTGGATCGAGTTCCGCGGCCGCGCCCCACTTCCACCTGCGCCCGCCCTCGCCCTGCGCCGCTGCCGCCTACCTGTGGATCCGCGGTGATGTAACGCACACCTCCTGGCATCGCTTCGCTGCCCTCGTCACAGAGTAGGCGCTACGTACTTTCTGAAAGATTTCCGCCCCTCCCGTCCTCACCGATATGAGAGAGAATTTTCCTATGCACCACATTATCCTACACACCAGTACTTTCTGAACACTAATACTAAATCTTTAGTTTATTTTGTAAAACGTGGAATGAAGAAATTAATATGTAGGAAGAATATACGAATAATTTACAGGATATCAAATTAAAATTGTATTTAAATTCATTTTTATTTCAATGACTTAAAATGTGGGACTAATTTTAACAACTTTTTGACATAAATTTGTACATGGATTGACATTGTATATTATCCCAAATTTGTTCATCAGCAGTTATTCGTAATATTGACGTAATGTTCGATTATTATCATATGGCCACTCTTAAATCTTGTAGTTTTTTGTAATTCGATTATTTTTCCCGTTATTCATATACACTGCCATTAGGACAGAAGAAGAATTTCTATTGACCTCATATTAATCTTTATTTACAAATGTTTTGTGCCAATTCAAAATATTTACAAGTCTTGCATATTACAATAAGGTCAATAACCTGGAGAACTAAGTCAGCAATCGTGGAGCATAATGACACACAAAAATAATTGTGCAATGGAAACTAGAAAATCTAAACTACTCGACGTAAATGTTGATGCAACGAAGGGAGACGACGGTTTAAGAAACTGCTTAGGACAGGTTTTTGCGAAGAGTAGCATAGCATATAAGTATTTTTAGCAACAAACAACACAGAACAATTAACCCTATCTCAGAAAATCGTCCTCCACAACAGCTGATCTAGTTTTCCTGATTTTGTTATAAATTGAAAACTTGTAAATAGTTTGAATCGTATCAAAGCTTTGTAAATATAAATTAATATAAGATTACTGGAAGGTCTCTGAATCTTTTAAGGAATATTTTCAAGAAAACAGGAATATTTTCAAGCAGTTGCGCGTTTGTTATCTTGTATATCGACCCTTATTAGTATCCTACCATTAAGCGAAATTCCGTCACACAGTTTTCCAATTCCGTAGCCTCCTTTTGGAAGCCAAGAACACAATTTCTTTCGATGGAAAAAGAAATCATTAGGTAAAGGGACATAGTCTCTTCTCGTTTGCCGCTGGGGCAGTGAGTCATGCCTATAAAGATGTTGATATAATGTTCATGCACGTATGTCATTTTGTTTTCTGTTCCAAATTGAAAGACTGTCTCGGTCTATATGGAATTATTAGAGTTCAAGTACCCTCTTGTATTATTAAGCCATTCAATTTTCTAGCATTTTTGTGGATAGATGTATCGATTAGGAGATTTGTCCGTAACGTTTTCGTTGAATGCACTATTCAAAGGCACAATTTTATAAAGAATAAATTTAATGAAATGTTCTAATGAGTGTTTAAGGATTCTTCAGAATTTATTTCACAATACTTTTTACCTGAACAAGAACTGAGGAATGCTTCTAATCTAATCTTAGGACGATGTCACCAATCGGTCTTTGGCTATTTCTTCTTGGAAATTTGTGGTATAGGTAATATTCTTGGTCTCTTTACCTCGTATGAACCCAAGGTGAAATAAATGTTATACGTACTGACATTTAAAAAAAATTAAATCACCATTGTAAACATAAACATCGTCACTATCGTAAACCTTCAAGTATTACTTGCGATAACATTTCCGTGTCTCTAGAACATAAGTTCTAGTATAAGACTATCACCAATGTCTAATCACATAGTTCAGCTTAAGGTTTTTTTACCCTCCAGCATACTTATATTTTATATTATAGGCGAAATTGGCCACTCTGAATGATTCATATTTTTTTAATTAGAGTTTCGAGTAATGAATTTGTAAACTTGAATTGTGTAGCATCGTAGACTACCGGTTTGATAGAGCAAAACTTAAACTCAGACTTACTTTACTTATTTTTAGGTAGAAACAATACACATTTCCAAAGTAACCATCAGCGAAAACGAAATGGTGGTACTATTATGTGCGGGTAAAAATGAAATGAAGTAAAAACTACAGATTAGAGTGATCTTCTGTGAGGTTTGAGTGATCTTCAGGGTGTCGAGTCATCTGTGAATTTAAAAAAAATTTCTAAATTTAGACAACTTGTAAAATTATTTCAGGTGTTCGTAGAGAAAAAAATGCTCGTCCAGATACTCATCTCATGAATGTAACGATCACTCCGAATCATTTTAAAATATACTTCCTAATGGTACAAAACTTTTCAAACTTTTCCTCTGCACAATACTAAAAATATTTAAATGCACATCCCTCGTTGTTAAACGTACGGTATCGTTGTTGGAGACTTTTACGTTTCTGTAATTTGACACTTCACCTCGAAACAGCAAATATGGTTGCAAAGGTGGGTGGATAGATTTTGATGATTTCGCGCCCAACGGGGCACATCATCGTGCAACATATAAACGTAATACGTTTCAACATTAACATCGTGCATGGCCGCCGCCGGGTTAGTAAAGAAACCTAAGGTTAGTTTTTGGTCGACAGGGTTTCCGACTTGCGTGAGGTAATAAACATTATAGTGCCCTGCATTTTACTTTCAACAACACAAGTAATATTACTTTGAACTACTGACAACGTATTGTGTTGATGGGAAGCGAAATAACATCGTCGGAACCCTCACAGAAACCAAAGTACTCATGCAGTAAACACAATCAGCTCTGCCGTCACACGCCTCAAACGACGAAATAAAAAAAGATATTTAAACTCGGGATCATTTAAGACTATTTAACAATAAGATTTTAATTCGAAAATCGTCATTGCTAAAAACCAAAAATGTTGATTTTCTAAAACTTATGGTTTCTTGTTTTCATCACATTTCTGTGAATAATATGCTTCGTATTTCTTGTTTCGAAAACGTACAAAAGCAAAGGTGTTGTGGTGCAATTTATTCTGATGTTTAATTGAAGTAGTTTTTCTTTGGAATGATTGTTGCATGTTTCTTTTATCTCAATGTATTATGAGGTATCAATGCACGAAATTCTCACTGTTCAACGCAAACTAATTCTTTCGAACTGATATTCGTATATTAGTAAATAAAACACTCATTTTCGATTCTTGAGAACATTTTTATTTATTATTCAGGGTTAATTGATTGTGTTTGCTGATTTTTTTCAGAGTTTCAGAGTGATATTCGATTCTTGTTCATTATACCCATTTTTTAAACGCAAGTGGTCGGAATCTTATTGAGTCCATCCTCGACATCTTTCAAAATCATACTTGTTCTTTGGTATATTATAAAGTAAACGTTTGTCTGCCATTTCATAATTACCTTTACAATATAGATAATGATACGCCACTTTTTCCTCTGAAATGCACTGCAGTATTTCTTCCGTTTCATTAAATATAAAGGAGACATAAAATAAATATTGTGTACCCTAAAACGTTCTCTTCGGTACAACTGAAGTTTTAATTCAAAGCATCAATGAAATACGTGGAATATTCAAACAATGGACGTGTTTGGGTCTGCTACTGAACAGCTTGCTGTACGAATAATAAAGTAACACAAAAACGTAGCATGCATTAGAATATGATCAATACGATTTGCCTTCGGAAATTATTAATCTTATAATGAGTGTAAGCAATAATTTTCTAATATCATAACTGTTCTAAAATTCTAAATTTACCTTTTGGTTGTGCCTTTAATTTCCGGAAGATAGTGTACTTAAAACATGCGGTACAACGGAGACATGATTTCACGAATTCCAAGATATTTTTAATTAATGCCCCTTTTCCTTCTCTACATGCGCTTATGTTAATTTACATTTGCAAATACAATATTTCGGAAATGGAATCTGGGGTAACTGGATGTTTTGCTGGTTTTTACATGTTTGCCTCAATTTTAAGTTGCCCTTTCCTCTCACTGGATAAAGGAAGAAGCACGCGTCTCGAATGTGCGCGAGTCTCACGCCCTTTCGCAACGCTCCGCACATCCTCAACAAAACACTGCCCACGTCAGATTAAAAAAAGCGAAAAATATGTCATGGTACACAAATTTGAAAGAAGATATTTGGACAGGCATCTTTGCGCTGCACATCAGGCGTACAAGAGGCCTTCCAGACATCTTTTTTCACTTTACTAATATTTCACGGACTTAAATCAGTTAGCAATATTTGTAACGAAAGCAAATGACAGAAAACGGTTTCGTTAGTCTATGTCAGTTCCCTATGTCTCTAACTTAGTTTTTCCTCTTGGTAATTTGAAACTCGTTATGGCAAAGTAGACAATCTTTTAACTTCCCCATAATGTAAAATGTGTTTAAAGCGTTATCGAAACGTGTCAATAACACAGACATAATTTTCCCCCTTCAATTCAAAGAATGCAAGTTCCACATACTGTTTATTCATTCTGCGTCTATAGCTAGTTAAAAATGTATTTCTGAAGTAAAGGTTATTTGATTTTGATCCACGAAGTAATACGTTAAAGATACAGTGACAGCTATTTTACATTATTTTGATTTATATTTTATATTTCGTCCGGTTTTAAATTTTTTAACAAATTTATCTATAATTCAGAAAAAATATACATTTCTTGGCTATTTATTTAGATTCTCAATTTATCCTCGGGAAATTATTTTCCTCAGCGCGGGTGTGAACTGGCGTGAGTGAATTCGTGGCATATGAGCGATTGAGTGACGAATGAGCGATTG
>BOPP01000062.1:3767466-3778890 GCA_017312745.1 Gryllus bimaculatus
GGGGCGACGCCGCGCCCGCATTGGCCGGCGGCCTCCCCGCCGCGCGCAATATGGCCGGCGCCCCGGCGCCGTCCGCCGCCCGCTGCCCTACCTGTCCCCCGCGCGCACACCTGTGATCAATACCCCAGGCGCGACGAGCCCCGCGGCGCACACTTGCGATCTCGTCCTCTCTGATTTCGCTCAACCGAACAGACCGATTTGTCACAAGCTCGAGAGGGCTGCCTTCAGTGGACCATGAGTTTTGGAATCATTTACAGAGAAGGAAATGTGAAGGAACAGTGTCAATTCCTAATTTACTTAACTTTACGTTGAGCTGAATTCTTTTACATGTTCTGAACGTAAACCAAACGTACACGTCCGTATACGTTTGGCCCAAATTAAGTTTATTAGTATAAACAAAGAAAATAATGAGAAAATGTTAATTTCAGTGTCGTGACTAGTTCGAAACTTATTGTATCTTGTTTTGAGTTAATGTATATAGAAACACTACTTATATACTATTCCATCATAATAATAGTTTTTGAACACTACTCCTATTTTTTACCATTGAAACTTGTCTATTTAAAATCTTCTTAAAGAATTCTGTAATTAATAATTTATTTGAGTCCTGGTTTGGTAAACACAACGAAGTTGGTGTTATTACTTCAAGAAATAATAAAGACACGACGTACGCCTCAAAGGCAAATGAAGATTTTTCTAAAATAGCGATTGTTTTAATTCGTATTATAATAAAGATATTTCTGAGATTGCTGAATTAATTTTGAAGTAAATCATTTTTGTTGTTGTCTAGGGACGAGCCTACGCAACCATTTTTAACTGTTAATAATATTCAAGCTTTACAATTCTTTACTTGAAAGAAAGTTTAAAGAATTAAGGGCCAAATATCATGAACAGTTTTTCGCCTTTGATTCACATTCCATTTCTTTTTAAATTGCGCTGCATAAAAATGATTTGTTTTATGTTGCAGTTTCATTCTGGGAATAAATGTAAGAAATCTAGTTAGTGTTTACGGAATATTTCTTTTAGGTTAATAGGAAAATCGCCCATCTCCACGCAGAGTGTTCTTCGAGCGAACATAGTTGTTGAGTCTTTGCTACGAAAAATTCTGAGATTTTTGTTTCGTAGATCATTAGTTATGGTTGATAAGAACATCAGTCTGCGTTTTTTGTGACGTCTGATAGTCTAGTTTTGTTTTCGATTTATTATCTAGTTGTCTTTAGCTTAATATATAATTTTGTTAAATTGTGCTTTCACGTAGGCCGATATTATTTCATTCTCATTTACGTTTTACGTAATGTTCGTGCAGAATTTTGTAAAAATACATGAGCGGGTATGTAATAATTATTTATTGACATCTATACTTTAAAACTACGTGACTCTCAGATGTTCTTTTTTTTATTCCAGAAATATACAATTTAATGATCTTCTCTAATCCGTTGCAAACAATTTGAGTATTGAGGGTTGAAACAGCAAGCTGTTTGTGAGAAACGTATGTTGAAATTAAGGGAATAATGTTACGTTGTACTGAATTTCCTAATTTGTATTTACTTCCCTGATAAGGTACGTAAACCTTATCTTGTTTACAACATTGTAAATTGGTTACCTTTATTTTCACAAAATCCTTCGTTGATTAATAGAATGTGTTGTTATGAAGTAAAATTCTGTCTTCTGAAAAATCTCAAAAAACTACGAGCACAAAGCACACAATACCAACTTCAGACTAATCATTAATAATGTATTATATGTTTTCACACATCTTATCCTCTTCCCTTCACATCATCACAGTCCGCGTCACCTTGTCCCGCTACTGGTCCCTACATCTTGACAGCATCTTTCCTACGAGTGAGGCGATTATGTGTTGTGGTCCTTTCGGTGAAAAGGAGGGGTCTATAATGCCGGCTTAAGGGCCGCGAAGGGCTGAGGCGGAGGCGGCTCGCCCGCGGAAGGGCTGTCCTTCCTGCAGCGCGGCGCCCTTTGTACCGAAAGGGTGCGAGCGAGGAGCGCTGGCTGCTTCACGCCCGCGACAAAGCGACAAGGTCAGCGCCCTTCTTCGCAGCGGACTTACACGCCAAATTCCTCGCAGCGATCAGAGCGGCCGCGCTTTTGCTGTTCACGTGGACTCGTGTAGGGCACGTCTTGTGTTGCTGGGCTTGGATATAGAAGAGTTGGGCCTTTTCAGGAATAAAAGGAAACGGTTTTTTTAGAAAAAGAATGTGGATGATAGTTGTGACGTTGTCTCCGTTTCTTTTTATCTCGCATCAGAAACCATCGTAATGAATTAAATGGTAAAACATCTTGACTTATTATTACACCAGTGGTCTGCTGCAATAAACATGCTGCTGAACAAAATAATGTAAAATAATTTTCTAAGACGTAGCACACAGGCTGCTCAAGAACAACACACAAAATACTCTCATCCACAATGCAATAAATTAAATATATTAACAAAAACAGTCTTCCCGAATACCGCATTAACGTAGTAATTTCAATACGTCAATTGTTTACATATCAAGAATCTCAAGACGTTTGTGCAACATGTGAATAGTAAAAATTTAAGGCGGGATCTTTCTTGATCTGTACCGTCGGATGACAACTACGGCTTAAGAGCTGGTGCACTGACTCTTTAAGACTGTTTCAGTCAGTACACGCAACATGAGAATACGCAGAATAACACGATTAAATATCTGCATTTTTCAGGCAAAAACAAATGTTTCATTGTTGTTGTTTTTTATTTTTCCACGTTTCTAAGTATTAATCGAAACCATATACATCTCTCAAATGGCTGGAAGCTCCAGGAGTTTTCTTAAAATTGGAAATGAGTAGTTTACGGCGATTTATTGAAATAATTACAGTACGACATATAAAATATGTCGACTTGTTATGAACGATTTTTCAGATTAAATGTTTCATACGGCAGTTAACAATGTTAGATGAAGACATTAGGAAAATACCGTATAATAGTTTGTAGTTCATGAAACACGAATGAATGAAAAACACGACAAAGGCAAATAGTTTACCTTTCGATCAGAAACACGACTCAAGCAATTCATAATCATTCACCTTCCTCAAACGGAGGAAGAAAGTGAATAACTGCAGTGGGTGCGGATATGAACTTAGGTTAACTGTATTTCTCCTATGCAAATCGACTTTCAAGCTTAGGAATACTGCGAAAAGCTGATAAAGTAAGAAAATAAAGACCATTAACACTACGGAGAAGGGAAATGACGTCCAAGAAAAAAAAGCATACTTGAAACACCTTCTTCCGGGCTGGGTGAATAAGGTTCAGGGAAAGAATGAAGGGTAGCAGAAACAGAATGACGAAATGCGAATGAGCGAAAGATTTTAAATCAAAAGAACAAAAAATAGAGCAATATCGGAGCTCAAACGTAGCGATATCTGAGCATTATCACTGAACATTATTTATAAAATTACAGAGATTCGACGCGAGAAGCTAGAGCTTAGTGAATGAGTATTCTGAGTAAACGTATTAAAGAATTTACTGTCAAAGCAACTCAGTGTGGTGAGTGCGAGCTCCCGATCGTTTCTACAAAGGCAGAGACGGAGGAATTGAAAACATGCGCGACCGAAAAACGGGGAGTCCACTTTCTTCTGATAGCTGCCTGCCGTGGCCCGGGTTGTCGGCAACTCAAAGCATTCCTTGCGCTTTTCTTGTCGTGCTGTGGTGCCCGCGTCAATTGTATGCTGGATGAATGGGGTATATACCTTTGAATTACGAAGAATGAGAGTAAAATTAACAGTATGTACGAAGTTAAGAGGTACTTTTGTGATGGCAAGATATTTCTTTTGAAACTCGTTCAAGAAGCGTCTAGTTACAGTTCCACGAAACCATTATTTTCCTAATACAATAAGCGTTCCAACAAAAGGTTATTCGATACCTTTGGATTATGATGCTATTAATATTAATTCAAAATAATTTAGGAATACAAACAAAAAACATTTTACATCACAACACAGAGGAGGGGGCAGGACGTAAATGCAGAGAGGAGAGAAAGAAACAGGTGAACACGAAAATCTGCGCACAGAAAAAACACAACCAATCATGAACTTTCAGTTTAAACGATGTCTTTGTGTGGGAATAATTGTGAATAATAATAATAATAATAGTAATAATAATAATAATAATAATAATAATAATGCATTAGCAATCAATAGGGAACGGATTCATATGTAAATACATATTTTAGAGGTACAAGAGATGTGCATTCAATTTTTTTTAGTTTGTAAAGCATTCTGAATAAATTGAAACTATTTTTATAAAAATTTGACATATTACATAAAAACAAAATTTTACTGTCGTACATATTTCCTTGTAATTTCATAAATTTACATGTCGGAACAGAACATCTCAAATACGGCAAGACCTAAAATAGGCTTCCTGTAAAATAAGGGAATGCTCGCTCTTCTATGAGCTTCGGACCTTTCATTCATGAATAATCGAACTTACCTATCCCTGCTTACGGAAATCGCGTTCTTGGAACCTAGGATAAACGAAGCAGAATCAATCACAAAAACGTATTTGCTCATGTTTCGTAGAGCTCAAGCGTCAGTCGATCAAAATCTAACATTTCTACAGCCCACTTAATTATTGCACTTACTACACACCGTCGAGATAAATACACACCAAGTCAGATACGCATCATTTGGCGTCTGTTTATGAAATGCCGCCAGCTCGGGCATAGTGGGAACAGTCCTTTGGAATGTGATGTAATCATTATCAATAATTGTTTGCAATGAACTGTGTTCAATTAGAAAAATTGCTCGATTTCGGGAAGGGCACGGCCCCTACCTCTCCCTCCACGGATCCGTCAATGGCTACACTGTACGCCTTCTCACGAGTGCCCCTCGGTTTTCGTAAACAAAATACCGGGAGAGATGGCTCAGGACTAAACGATGGCACTGTATTCTCTCTGACCTGAAGATCCTAGGTTCCAGTCCCGAGGCTGCCAGGATTTTCGACACTAGCTTGTTAGCTAGGTCGAATTCAGTCGCTGTCTAGAGGAGAATTCTAGCGGCCGACAACTCTGATCGGTTGGTGTGGTTTCTCTGATCAACACCTGGCGAATGCCGGAGTAGTACCGTAACAAACGGGCCACTGACAGCGCGCGATGTCAACTTCCTAGTCCTATTCTCACCGCTTACACACACACACACGACATGCCGGGAGACCGGTTGGGGCTTAGAGCTTGTCCCGGCTGGAGCAGTGCCCCGCTGGTGGGAGATACCTGTTTAGGGAAAATTTCGCTATCCGACAGTAGGTCGGCGCCGGATCTCGCCATACAGTGATCACCGCCACCTCTTGAGCAAAAATCATACGTTACACTTACGGAACTAATAACTCTTCTAGTTGACGTGGCCAGAATCGCTAACAATCAATCGTAAACAATAATGTACACACACGCAATTTTACTATGTACTCGTATAAATCCAATCACTTTAGCCGATATAGAGCCCTTGTTCAGCCGCACCACATCCATTTGCCTTCGACGACTTTTTTTCTTCGATGATATGAAAATGCTAGTGTGGGTCAATTTTAAATACTAATGAATTATTATTATTATTTTACATCGCATTTTCTATTTTTCTTCTATATTCAAAAATGTAAATAATGTAACACATTTTGTTCTATATATATTGATTTTTTGTTACAGTAAAATTTACTTTCTTAGAATCAAGTATGGAACACGTTTACAATATTATTTCAGTTTCTACTTTGCTAACCGGATGGAAATTTTATATGAAAATCTATTTAAAATAGGAAAAAAAATATAATGTCACGACAACTTTTCCCCCGTGCGTCACATACAGTTTTTACTGTTTTTTTGACAGAATAAATCTTAAGTTATGGAAACATATTGGGCATATTTTGACATTTAAATATTTTTTTATGTTAGCGACGTTTGTATAAGCTGATAATGCTGGTTTGAGAGTAATCCATTTATACGCTGCTAATATTGACATATTTCAGAAAACATCATTTCGAAATGATGAGTGGAAATATGTAGGTAAGTTGCTTCAAAGAGCATGTAGTGTGACGAGTTTCAATCTCTGCCGACGAGTATTTAAGAATCTGGCGGAAATGCTCTACCCCGAATCGCATGATAAGAGAGCTGCAGTATGTGAGACAGAGGCGCCCTTACACAGAACAGACGGCTCTTCTCGGAAGTCGCCTCCACCCTTAGACTGCATCGTACTTCAGCTTCGTGGAATAACAACAATTATTCCAGATACGGTGCTGAGAATTAATGAAGGAATGCATTGTCAGAAGGGTGTAGATTCGTATAATTTTGAAAGAGAAAAGGAACATTTGTATCTTGCGTTTATGAATTGTATTTTTTTTAAAACTGGAAGTCAGTATAAAATATTTGAAATTATTGCCATGAAACATTCGTTATTGGATGCGTTTTATATGAATACGAATATTTTTATCACTTTTTTTAATGCTAGGTAGAATGATTGTAGACTTTCATTGCCATTGAAACGAAAATAAACGAGAGGGGCTAGTTAATGGCGCATGCTTTTTTCTACAAGTTACTTTTCTATTCTCTTGAGTCTGCGGTACATTTGTTTTTAGTTTTTCTCCCACCCTCTTCACACGCAATAGATCGGCGCGTAAATGCCCCTAGTGCAACTCGCGGTTCCTACCGCTCCTCTGGGCACTTTACCAGTGAACCGTTGGTTCCTACTGCTCCCCTGCTCCGGCATTCGCCTGGTGTAGATCGGAGAAAACACGGAAATCTATTGATTACAGAAGCCGACCACTAGAAATCTCTTCCAGTCCGCGGTCAAAGTCAAACTAGCTATCTAGCTACTGACAAAAATCCTGCCAACGCCAGAGCTCTAAACCTAGGGCCTCCTTGTGAAAGGTCCTGAAGTGACATCAATTGATGCACTGAGCCACCTAAGCGGGTACTTTCCCTTGTCAAAACTTGAAATAAATTGGTTGGTAGGTTGTTAGTGACTCCATCTACTACTGAGGTCGTTTGTACCGTACGTGTAGTGTCTGCTTTTTTCCATGGGAGGTGACGATGATATTCCCCCGCTGGATGGTGAGATCCGGCGCCGACTTAGGCTAGCGGGGCGATCCTATGGGGTTTCCCTCAACCCCCAGTGGAGAACCGCCCCAGTTGGGACAAGCTCTATGCTCCAGACCGGTCTCCCGGCATGCGTGCTTGTGTAGTGCGTGTCAGTGTGTGTGTGTGTTTGCGTGTGAGTGTAAGGGGAGAGGATAGAACAAGGAAGAGGAAGGGAAGGTAGCGCGCGGTCCGTGGCCCGTTTGTCAGAGTACTGCTCTAACTAAAAAACTAAATTATTGAAGGAGGGACATCTTTTAAAAATTCTCAACTCGTACACATTCCTTCGGGAGGGAAATAAACCACTCCGTCCTATGTGGTACATTTACTACACGTTGAAAAACAACAAATAGCTGAAACTTGGAGCCTGAAAGATGAATCACTTTTTGAAAAAAAGGTTTTTTTTAATATTGCCCATATTTCACTCAAAATTGGGCGAAAACTATTCATATTTTGAAACAAATATGTATGTCCTCATTTAAAGATATTAGATTAAAGATAACATTTTAGTCAGAGGAAAAATCTCAATCTTCAGTACTGTAGTTGTACGAAGGCACCGAGGAAATTTTGAACTTTTCATATATTGTTTGAAAATTTCAAATATTACCACCAACTTGAGACATGCAGAATTTCTTTAAGCTGTCCGAGGGGAAAGTTAAATCAACAAATTTGGAGCCCTTTTTGAGAAAAATGTGAAAATGCCGTTGCGGCTTTTTGTAAAGTACCCCCAAATATTAAAACATAGGTTTAAACTTCAAGAGGCTCCGATACGAAGCAGATCGACTGAGAAATATCTCGGTTGGTGAAAATCCTGCTTAGTGTTTCGCCGCAAGAGATGTTCACACACACAGACGGACGGATAGGCAGGCCGATAGACGGACAGACGTTTTGTCGTGAACCAATTTTTCGGTATCAAGAATCCACAAAACGCAGATTCTGATTACATAACTTATTCGAGGAAGTGATATACTACATATTTGAAAAAAAAACAACCTCTTTTTCGTTGTAAGGGATTTAAAATACAAATGAAATACACTTCTGAAATTTGCCGTTTTTCGCTCCTACATCACTTAACATTCTCTATATTTTGTATTCGGCATGCGGGAAAGTAATAAACCTAAAATGATGATGATCGATCTTCTTGGAACAGACTTGCACCTAATCCTTGATGACCATGTTGAAGATAATGACGAGGTATTGCAAAATTATTTCTACCGAACGTAAATGTAGCTCTTCTGAATTTCAGACGAAAGGTCTATTTGGAACGCGGCATCGCTCATCGCCGTGAATGAGCGCCCAGTGCGGGGAGAGAACGCGTCGTGTTCCCAGTCGAGTGGAGCTTCTTCCGTTGATCGTCGCCTCGCTCATCACCGCGGAAATGACGAGTGAGGGCAAAAAAACTAACACTGGCGTTTTTGAAACATCGATATTTTCGACCTGAAACATCGAAATTATAACATAGGTTTTTTTGTTTTCGATGTTTTCTTCAGAACGATATATCTGTCTAGAGATATTGATGTATTAAAAAGTCTTTTGATATAAATAAAATTTCCAGTATCAATTTTATTTGTGGATTGCTCGCAATCAACAGACATTGACAACAGTCACTTTTGACAATCTCCAGGGGAAACGAAACCATTTGCTATTTGCAAACCTTGCTGCGGTGTTGTTAATTTTTTTCATTATTTTGTACGTGGTAATATCGTTAAACTGCAATTTGAAGCTTGTGTGTATGGTGATTTATGATTAAAGTTAATAAATGTAATAATAGTAATAGTTTATTTTTTATTTCCTTCTTTACATTTGATAAACATTATTATTAACATAGGTATTAATTATACGTGACCAACAATAAAATAAACCGATATTTCAATTAAGTACTCTTATTGAAAATGGAAACAGGATGGGAAAATGCCATCTGTTTAATCATATTTAAAACATCGATATTTTCTGTCATCGACATAGAAAAACATGTGGTTTGACAATCGGCATCGAAAAACAGTTGACAGTGGCTGTTGGTTGCGGGCAATCCACAAATAAAATAGATACTGGAAATTTTATTTATATCATGAGATTGTACTTAATACATCGATATTTCTGAACAAATATATCGATCTGAAGATAACATTATCGAAATATGGATGAATCGCTGTTTAGGTAAAATTCGCTACCACTAACCGCGCCGGTTCGCTCGTCAGCGCAGGAATAACCTTCCAGTTGCGCTCGACCGCCCGGCGTCGACCACTCGTCCCCCGAACGCTCTGCCCCGGCCTTTCATCTCAGAGGCCGCCCCCGCGACCTCCCGTCGCCCTTGGATCGCTCAGCCGCCCATCTTGCAACGCCCGCCAGACTCCAACACGTAACGTTGCCAACTTGCACCCAAGAACAAGGAGGGCATCTAAACGCGTCCGCTTGCTGTAGTTGACTAAAACGTCTGATGCAAACTCATACACTTTTTACAGTGTGAATTACAATTTTTCTGTTTATTCCTGAAACAGAGCACTGTTAGTCAATTCGACTACGAAGCACAGCTGGCAACATAGCTGATGTCAAGTATAAGTATGTAGATTTTTAAATACAAAATAAAATAAAAAATATTTTTTCTCATGATATTCAACATTAGACGTTAAAATTTCCTTTTATTTACGTATTAGAGATTTGTTGTACTCTGACACATTTTTGTTTCTTTATTTATACAGAAAAAGGGAACAGAGTCAACGCAGGGGCGTAGGGTAATTTATATCAATGGAAGATAGTCTTCCCAAGCGGACGGACGGTTGGCAAGTCTAATACATACCTAGGTTTATCTCCATCCTCCCTCCCCCAGGAAATCTGTCGCATCACAATTGCCATCAACTTGACGCCGTGGGTTGCGTGTTTCTCTTCCCTCATTCCACGCCGTTCCCCTCTTCCCAACCCCGACAGCTCCGATTCCACCCGCTCCAGCTCAGCTGCTCACTTCCCCCCTTGCACCTACATTCCCATTCCACCACATCCACTCCACCTCCACTGAGCCGTCCTCACACTACTACTAACTGCATCACTTGAACTCGATCAGAGGTTTTGCCCTTCTCCATTGCCATACTTTCCTTATCGAAATACTGACCCCCGGATCACTCCTACTTCTAACTGCTTTTCACAAAATCCATCTGACCTTCCTACCCTACATTATCAGTTTTACCTGTTGCATGTCCTATTTTCATCATGAACTTATAATCCACGGTTCTATTATTTCTGCCATCACTCATCCAGTGTCACTATCTCGAAAATAAGATACCCACCCACTGTTCATCCACCCTGTTGTAACTCTAACATCTTTACCGTTCAATGATCACCTTCATTTGAGCTGTGCTATTTCATGCTTCCTGCCTTCAACCCCATCACTTCCCTTTCAGATCACTTCTATCACTAGGCAGCTATCCACTTACCTTCCCCCGCTGGCCCCATTCCACAATGATCTCCCGTATTTTAATATCAGTAGCTTCATCCTCTCCAGCATCATAATGCGGCAACCATCGTTGTATCAACACTCTCGCGGAACGCCTCAGCTATAAATAAACCACGCACCCTTCCCCGAGTCCATCAGATCTTCGCGCCTTGTATTCCACCCAACACCTGGTTCTCAACCCACCAAAATCATTCCTATTGACGCAGAAACGCGATCTATGTCATCGTTCTCCATCTCCGTTTTCACCTACCCAACCTTTCTCTGCAACCTGCTCAAAACACTTCTGCTCTCAATCCCCCGCCCATTTTCCTGCGCAATCAGACACTTGTAGTCTACTTTCAAAGTCCACGCTTTCCTCTCAGCCTTCAAGCTCCCCCATTGTAACCCGCGACTTGGCGCTTCATGCCATCTACCCGTTGTTACCATACATCTAGCCATTTTTACTTTCATCACTCAATTTTGGCCACTCGTCGACATTCTACACCACTTATCGCACTCGCCCTCCCGCAATTTCCAATCCCCCAACCCACTCTCCATTCCACTCTCACCGTCCTCATCCATTGCAATCACCCGCTCTTGAACTGGAGATGCATGACGTCTTGCTGCACTTCCGCCGCCAAACGTCTTAGCTTTTCCTAACGCCGTTCGCATAAATCCCATCTCACCTCCCACCTTCCTCTGCGCTTGGCGCACCCCCGCTTACTACATTCCCATCGTTACCTCCACTCCCCCCAATGCCATCCCCATCACAAACTAATCGCCCCCATTTGAGGTCACTTGTCCTTTCTTACCGTTGCACCGCCATTTGCGGTTGCTTCTCATCTCTCTCTCTCTTCGATCCACCACCAGTGCCACCGCCGCCATTTGCGCCACCGCGCAGCCGCC
>BOPP01000062.1:3779142-3791582 GCA_017312745.1 Gryllus bimaculatus
CCTCGCCGCCCCCGCCTCCGAGCATTTCTGTGCGCTCGCTCGAGTGGCCGTTAATTGCAAGCGGAGCCTCGCACGGCGCCAGGCGCCCGCTGCAGCACTGGCGCACTCCACTGAGGGACATCGGGGGAGGGGCGGCGCACCCGGCTGGCGCTTTATAGGGGTGGCACAGTCGGGGATGGACCACGTGACACATGAGGATCGATCAGTTCAGAAAGAGAACCGGACAAAGCAAAATGTTATGATTGTCACCATGATTTTAAAAACATTCATGATGAATTATAGTTTGAGTTGTTAACTCATTCAGATTAAGCCTTTATATGCTTTATTACCGACATGTGCCTTAGGAAGCTCTTATAATCTCCTTTTATAAACCGCCACTCGTCTTTTACTAAGACCTCTTACCTTTCACTTGTGGTAAAATGGGTTCAAACCACTCATCGACGTGGAATTTGTGGTGGAGAAAGTGGATAGACGGCTAATTTTCTTAGGGTTCTCTCGTTTCCCCTGCCTCTATACCATTTCTTTCTCATTATTCATATCATATCATTCTAGTCACAGCCACCTTGATCACTCAATCAATTTGATGTAATCAAATCATTCATCGCAACCCCCTACAAGTCTTATGAACTAATTCACAATAAAGAAGAATGCTTTTCTAGGCCGAAATAGCTTTCAAAGGATGCTGTTTTACAACTTTCGTTATGTGTTTAATATCTAGTTGGTTAAAAAAAATCACTAATTCGGAAAACATTTAAGTTTTTTAAAATCATCTTCAGTAATGCCATGGTCAAGAGTAGTCTCCAAATTTTAAGAATTATTTCTCTCTTCGTTTTATAGCCAAATCATCAGAAATCATGCAAAGAAACAGAAAAAATAACAAAACACCGAAACGCACGGACATCCTGCGCCATTATTCGCTCGCCGGACCGTCCGAGTTTAGCTCAGAGCCAGCATTGCCGCTGTCTCTGCAGCGACTCTGATCGGGAGGTTCTCTACTACAACACTCGACAGTGGTAGATTTTCGACCTTACCTATACTGCGATTTTTGGAACTTTGCCCCCGACAAGTATTAGCTGTTGAGTTTCATCCATTCGAGAGCTTAAACGTCACCATAGTGTCGTCACTATGGTGACGTTCACAGCTAATACCTGTCAGGAGCAGAATTGCATAAATCGCAGTATAGTGCGAGCTAGGTCGAATTCAGCGCTGTGTGGAGAATACTAGCGACCGGCTGCACAGATTACTTTTTTCCATTGTTTCCTCGATGGACACCAGTCGAATGCCGACCCAGTACCCTAACAAACAGGTCACGAACCGCCCACGATCTTCTCTATCCTCTTCCCTCACAGACACACCCTTACATGCACTACACCAGCATACATGTCCGGATCGTATGAGTACCGCAGCGTAGAGCTTGTCCCGGCAGAGAAGGTGCCTCGGTACGAGAGGAACCTGAAAGAGAAAAATCCCCTACAAGCCGACGTGTATGTCGATGCCGGATCTCACCATCAAGCCGGAGAGGATCACCGACACCTCCACAAGCAGAAAACAGTCACTACATTAACATAATGACCAAAGCAGTTGACGTGCCCGGGAACGTTAATCAAGCACTTCAGTCGCCGGTAAAGAACCTCATGGATATGAAGTGTCGCATAATTAATGAGCAGACCCTTTGACCCAAAGTCAAACTTAATTCAGGGGGTTGATGGTGTTATCGCATAGGAAATTTTGATTATTTTTAAAATTTCATACCTTTGAATAAATAGATATTTTATATCAAGAGCAGAGATTTAAGCAGATTTTCCATTAACACAAATTTATAGTTTGAGTAAAGGAAGGATGCAAATATTCTTGAAAACGTGTGACTGTTTCTCTAGGCAGCTTTATGTTTTCTCTTTTTTCAACTGAAAATAGTAGAACAATGCTTTAGATACAAAAGGGATATTACTTTTTTTCGGTTATACAAATCATAAATAAGAAACTAAACAATTCGATCTCGTACATGCTGTATAAATTTGCTCATTAACATTTCCTGAAATTATAAACAAACTCATCCGTTAGTTCAAAAGTTATCTAGGAAAACAAATCGCAAAAGTACTTTTTGACAAAATTGAATTTATAAAGAACGTGGATGATGAGAAGGCAATGGATATCATCGGTGTAGATGGAAAGATTTTCCTTCATAATTTGAAAACGGATCTAATTGTGCTGTCTGTAAAACTTTGTGGTACACGGAATATTTTACGTACACGGGTTATTTAATTTCTTTTTCTGAAAAGCGCATTTTTACTCCGGGTAAACTATCGCTTCTCTTCAGAGTTGTATTTTCTAAAGCAAAGCCTGTGTGTCTTCCAAAGATGTGTCTTCCATGCTTCACCTACCTTCGCCATCCTCATGTCTACTTCCCTGGCCTCTCAAGACGGCAGACTTCGAGCACTACAAGCTTCATAATGCAGTAAAACTGTAACCTCTGTGCTACAAAGCATCCATCAAAGTCACTCGCCATCCTCCTCTCTCTCTCAATGCCTTAATATGCGACCATTTCCTCGATTTAATCGCACGTGCCTTAAATAACATCCGCCTAGTTGCAGACGCCTGTTCCTCAGATCCACATTTTAATATTTGGACGTCCGCCCCTCCCCACATCTGCCGACTTCTAAGACCTTCTGTGACCCCTCCCACTTTCTTTTTCTCTAGACCACATTGCTCCTGAGTTTTGAAAGGGTTTATACGTATCCATTTCCATCTACTTGCCCAATCGATGTTAGCTGTGGTTGTGCTGGTGGTTATGGTGAGAAGTTGATGCCGTGTGGATGAACTGGAGTTTCTCTCTTCTCAATTACATTAGAGTAGGGAAGGAGACGCGGATTGTGACACATCGTCAAACTCCTTGCCTTCGGTTTTGGGCATTGGTGCACGGTTTCCGCTCATTCGCATGAGGAATATATTGATTCACAGCCGCTTCTTATAGAATGTGTTATGAGTTGTAATAATGGTACCATCACAACTGACTGGCATAAAAAACCAATTAGATCTCAAATATATCTGAATTTTAATTCCCATCACCTAATGAGTCAGAAGGTAAATACTACACTTTCCCTCAAACATCGAGCCCTCAATTTGAACAGTTCAGAATTCCACAAGAAGAACCTCCAAATTATAAAAACATTCTCATTAAAAATAAATTTCGTTACAATTTAGCAAATAGCAATAACTAGAAAATACAAATACAATAGCAATCATATTATGACTAACAACAACTACGACAACCAACTGTCGGCCGATGGCGAAATGAGGAACCATGGTCCGAGTGGCTTGGGGTCCTCTTCCCGTGCCCTCAATGCAATAATCCTATGCTTTCGACGCGAGTTTCGCAATTAGTTATTAGCCATTTAATTATTAGCAATTTAGTAATTAGGCATATAGTCATTAGCCATATAGTTATAACCATTTAGTTATTGGCCATTTAGTCATTAGCCATTTACTTATTAGTCTTTTAATTATTAGCCATTTAATTATTAGCCATTTAATTATTAGCCATTTAGTTATTAGCCATTTAGTTATTAGCCATTTAGTTACTGGCCATTTAGTTATTAGCCATTTAATTATTTGCCATTTAGTTATTCGCAATTACGGATTTAGTTATTAGCCATTAGTTTCGCTGATAGTTACTTCTGCATTATAAAAGAGAGTTCGATTTCGAAGCGATACAAAAATCCCCTCCCATGCCAATTGCAGCGCCGAGATGCCAGGTGGGAAGCGGCGCGCAGGTGGCGCGCAGTGTCGGTACGTTCTCGAGGGAAGGGAGGCAGGCGGGGCGGCGGCGGCGGCGGCAGCAGCGAGTCTGCGGCGGCCTAAGACAGAGTGCTGCTGGGTCAACTGCCGGCGCGCCATTCTCGGTCGTGTCTGAGCCCGCACTGCGCCCCCAGCCGCGCCGCTGCTATCTTACGCGCCCGCGGCGCCGCAAGACGCCGGGCGCCGGACGGGGGCGAACTGAGTTCGACGCGGTAGCAGCCAGCAGATGCCGGCTCACGCGCTCCCCGCGCAGATACGACTTTGCGGTGACCTACACGCAATTTTCCTTTTGCTGTTGCTCTGAGGCAATGAAATGGGAGAGTTAGTTAGTTAATGCCGAATATTACGTGGCATGACTCGGACCATCACGCCCGCTCTTCGTCTGACCACGCGGATTTCACTACGCTCCTTTCACCATCTAGCGGATAAAGAAGGTATTACTCGGGTCACGAAACGGGCGATTTTGAGTTAAGCTCAGAGACGCCTTTTAACCTTCAGGTACCTATACGTGCAGTGAATCTACAGCACGGCACATCCAGCTTTACGTCCCCCTGAATTAAAGTGTAAGAAGAATGCCTTTATTGGGCGCTAGTGTACAACTCTCGCTAAAGGAAGCGTCAGTTCTCCCACCCTTCCTATTCCCATTTCCGTGTGAAGAGTATTTTCACTAAACACTTTGAAATACTGCCCACACAACAAATACACAATAGTCCTCCAGCGCCTCGCACCGGATAGCCTAGACCAGGAGTGTCCATCTTGCAGTCCTGAAGGGCTACAACTAAAACGATATGGTTGAAGGACATATTTTCATTATTCCAGCGATCCTGACTTTCGCGTTTGTTGGTCTCGGTGCATTGCCCGGCTGCTCTGAAACAGGGAAGGGGTGAATGGAACCATGCGTGATATCAGGCAGCAGCATGCATAGCGCAGTGAAACACATTGAGATGATTTTGAAATTTTGAATTAACAAGAAAAACGTATATCTAAACTTGAACCTATCATAACACTGAGAAGGGGGGGTTGTCCCCGACATAAATGGATTCATAAATGGCACAGTGGGCTGCATGCGGCCCGCAGGCTACCGGTTGGACAACCCTGGCCAAGGCAATACAAACTCCGACCACGGAAGCCTACGCAGTCATAATGTTTCACATTACTGCGTGAGTAACGTAACAGAAGATCGTAAGCCTCCTGTGAATCTAAAGTCAGGTTTTTAAGCTCAATAAAGTAGCGTTTTTGAGCTAGCCACGATCGATGCAAAGAAACAGACTAGTAAGCTGGCCGATTGCGCCATAGCAATTTTACCTTTCTAATTTAGATGTCAGTTTTTAACAAATATGTATACGAAAAAAGAAAAACGGCAATTCCTATTCTATTTCCCTTTGCACCTTATTTGGTAATGTCGGTTGGGTGTGAGGGCCGCAGAATATAAGTATCTTACTGATATATTATATATGATATAAAATTTCGTGTGCCTGCTGATTCCGAAAGGGATGAAGGGACCTTACTTTGGTTCTGGATACTTGTTTTAATATTGTTATTATTGTCACTATTGTTACAACAACAACAATAATAATAGTAATAATAATAGTAGTAATAATAAATAATAATAATAATAATAATAATAATAATAATAATAATAATAATAATAATAATCGGTCAAAATTGAATACGACAAAGAAAAATCAAAATACTTTCGTCTGATAGCATTTGATGTTGATCTAACATACCGATCAACATGCTTGAATAAAATGAAAGGACTGTCAGTAAGGGTGGATGACGGGCGGAGGGTCGACGGACGGACGACGGACAGAGGTTCGAATCCCGCCAGGGGCATGGATTTTTGTATGTCTGTATGATTGTACTCGTCCATCCATCCATCATCATCATCATCATCATCATCATCATCATCTTCTTCTTCTTCTTCTTCTTCTTCTTCTTCTTTCTGTACCTCTTTCCCCCAGGGCTAACAACCATGGGATGTGAAAATGGATCAGCATGGAAATGATGAGCCCCCAAAAAGGTCAAGTGCACTTACTCCCAGGAAAAATATGATTGGGCCACGTTTGGTACAACTGCACTCTTTTATGTGGCGCAAATACATTCGGTTCATATAATAATAATAATAATAATAGTAATAATAGTAATAATAGTAATTTTATATTACTATTATTATTATTTCCAAAACAGTGGTGGAAATATTTTCGGCTTCTAAGAGTAGTCATGTTTGGAGATTGTTTCAAAATTTATCTTCAAAATATTCGTCTCTAGTATTCAAGAATACAATGTAATTTACGCCCGATAATACGATGTTACCGACGTGTGGATTTGCGCAAATTGAAATTAAATATATCATGTACTAAATACTATAAAATATTTAAATAAACCTGTCAGTAAATTAAAATTAAAAGAAATACAGGATGAGTTGTTATACCAGCAGAGACTCCTACCTATTAATAAAAAGAAATAACGTTACCTATAGTTTTTTTAACAATATTATAATACAGAACTGAATCATGTTTTATTCAACAAGAAACTAGCTTTTCAAATCGCGATAAAGTACTCTAAAAATATCCGAAAACACACAATAAAACGAAAAACAAATTGTCGCAGTACCAATTATGAGTCATTTGTCAATATTTGAATGTTTATCCCCACTTTTCACCGGCCGTGGACAGTACATTCATTAGTGTTAATTTCTGTATCGATATTGCGCTGTCGTGTCGCTTTCGGAATTGTATCACATGCAGCTCCAAATGAGGGAAGCGGCCGCGGAAGGTCGGCTTACATAATGGGGCGATGGGATCTAGTTTTAATGTGGGGTTTGAAAGAATAATTGCACGTGTTTCATGCAAGAAAATGAATCCCCCAATATCGTGTATTCTCAATTGACAATTACTGCCATAACAATATGTTCGCTGTTCAACCTGCAGAAAATGTTCGTTTGTGAACAATTAGATGAAAATATAAAAAGAGTGGTCTGGGCACACTAACATAAACAATTTTACGCTATAAATACGAATTTAGTTAGTATTATTGGATATGAAGTATTTAATTATTTTTGTAACTTCACACATAGATGTTTCAATGGTATTTGCACTATAAAATAACACAGGTATTATTTAATTTCCACATGCAACAAAATAGCGTTAACACTGTAAATAATTGTGAAATGTGAATATGAACAATGAAATTTAAAATTTCATTTGGTATGAAACATATTTAAAGACAACACGGCAATTCTCTGGCAAAGCCTAATTGAGAAAAGTATTTAATTTAAAAAAATGAAATGACAAATAAGAAAACTAAAATATTCTTATAAGATAGGTAATTGTAATAACTTTAAGAGAAAAATTGAAATGTTCAGGTTTTTTGTATTTAATTCCGAGACATGTATGATTACGCCTATATTGAGGGAAACAGAACGAAAAACTTTATGGACACTTCCAAAAAGACATTCATCGAACAAATATAGTAAGAAATTCCACAAAGTATTCGTTGCAAACAAAAAAAGAGAATAACGGCGGAATAAATAAAATATTTATGTTAAGATCTAAAATATCTTTTATATCTTTCAACTTTGTATCTGTTCAACGAAAACCTTTTGGGGATTTTGATGAATATATATTATATTTCAATAAATGTATTTAGACTCATTCTCAAGTGAATGCTTGTTAGAAAGAATAATTTCTCGTGTTTTACGCCAGAAAATTAAAAAAAATAATCGCGTATTCTCAATTCGTAATTACAGCACTTTTTTCGTTGTTCAATCTTATCAATCCCGTTTTCTTAAATCTGGACAGGTGGCTGTGAACAGCAACTGATGTCACTGCACTGACTCTGACCGGGAAGTCCTAAGTTCGAGACCCACCTGTGGCAGAATTTTCGATATTAGCTAGATAGCTAGGTCGAATTCATTCGCTGTCTGGAGAAGAATTCTAGCAGCCGGCTGCTGTGATCGGTAGTTGTCAGTGGTTTCTCCGATCAACATCAGGCGAATCCCGTAGCAGTAGCCTAACAAACGGGCCATGGACAACGCGCAATCTTTCCTCCCTCTTCCATGTCCTTTCCTCACCCGTAACTTACAGACACACTTACATGCACAACACTACCACACATGCCGGGAGACCGGTCGGGAGCTTAGTGCTTGTCCGTGTTGGGGCGTTGCCCCACTGATGGGAGATACCTGGTAGAGGGAAAACCCCGCTTGCCGACGGTGGGTCGGCGCACCATCCAACGTTGGAACATCACCCTCCAGCGGGAGTGAAGATCGCCCCCGCCACATCCTGGAGGAAAACATGCACTATACTTATGTAACTAATGACCTTAGCACATGACGTGCCTGGAATCACTAATCACTTCCATCATTCAACCGCTCTGTTAATTGTTCTGTTAAAGCTTCGCAACCAAGTACACCTTCTTTCCCTCGAAGCGCAGCTGCAGCTGGGAAACCCATTCGCAACCGCGATCGAGGAGTACGTTCTGCTTCCCCGCAGGCGGCGCCGCCGCCGCCATCTCGTGTTAGCAGCGGGGCGGGGCCGTTACTTCTGGAGAAGGACGAGCGGAGAGAAAATTGGGGCAGGAGCTGGCTAAGCACCCCTTTGAGGCAGCGCAGCGGCTCGGGTGGCGCGCCGAACGGCCATGTCTGGCCCCACGAGACGAAAGATAACGGCTGCGATGAAATGATAACTGTTCTTAGTTACGAGTAGACGATAAAACTGATTGATGAATTTTAAAATTTTGTATTACCATTGTTATTACTATAACTATTATTAATATGAATATTATCATTATTATTTATTATAACTGTTACAACGCAACACGTAGTTTATTAGCTGATTGATTCTCCTCTGAAATCGGGTTCCACCCGAGCGACTAGGAATCCTGGAGGAATGCAGTGTGTGTGAGGTGACTTTGCAGATGGTACTAGTACCCATTAAAGCTTAGCGAACACAGGTGTTTTGTCATTCGAAAACCCTTAGCGTTTTAAATACATAGATTATTACTATTATTTTCATTATAGTATTACCAGTTTCTGCAGCGTTTATAATAAGAAAGTCCGCAAAAACAATATCGTACAGGGAGCCTTTATGAATGTGTTCAAACGGTGGTGGAAGATCGGCACCAATATGTGGGTAAAGACGACCATTGCCTAGACGAGCATACGAAGTGCACATTGTTCTGATCAGATTGTGAAGTCCCCTCCCCCCAATTTTATAGAATCCTAGTCCAAAGCCGAAGACGGAAAGCGGGGAATGGACTACGCGCGATCCTCCTCCTCAAATCTCTCGTCACTTGCATTCTTAGTACCGGGCAAAAGGTTCTTCATGTAGCCCATCCGTATCGATCTAGAAAATTTCCGACCGACGTCAGAGATACAGGTTGCGGTGACAGTCTTGAGATCCCCCAAATAAAAATAAGTGTGGTTTTGCAGCAGACATAGAAATTCTAAAGTTGAACGAAATGATGAACCAACAGAACAAATAGACCACCTCCGAAAAATATTGCGGTTTATCTGGTTGTGCTGGGAGAATTTTAGCTTTACATTTCTGCTGCTAAACCTAAATATTAACTGGTAATGCCACACACCTCTTGGCCAGAAGAATGGGAGTGGGGTCTAGTTAGAGAGGAAGGAGTGTGCGCGGTTCGTGGGTTGTTGAAAAATCTTCTCCGACATCCGCCTGGAACTTAAGTGAAGGAATGTACCGATCAGAACAGTCTACCCCTACAAGTTTCAATTCGGCAGTGGTCGGTTGAGATCCACTTAACTGGCGTCGATTCCACCAACTATTATTTGTCTGAAGTTTAAAATCCTTTAGCCAGCTAAGAATTAGAATCTAGGACTTTGTTAAGAAAGATTCAGCTACAAGCTTGAAACTTATTTCGCTATTCCAGCTTATAATAATAATGATAATAATATATAATATAATTTAATAAATAATAGTGATAATAATAGTAGTAATTCTATATTATTAATATAATAGTAATATATAATAGTAATAATAATATTATAATAATAGTAGTTCAAGTATATAATTTTATTATTATTATTATTATTATTATTATTATTATTATTATTATTATTGAGTCATTTCATTCAGATGGCCGAGATCGCTAAGGCAGTTGTGCCGTTGCGGTCTCGGATCAGAAGATCGCAGAAGTACCGCCACGGACATGGGTGTGTTTGTGTACGTCTGTGTGTGTGTGTGTGTTTTCCTTTCACCCCTTATAATAATAATTTCGTCCTCCATACCCCCAGGGCTAACAACTCTGGGGTATAAACTTCGGATCTAGCTAAATGCAGATCCCATGATAAACAGTACATGCCCCTGCCATCGAGATAATCTTCATGACCCCCGGTAAATGCAGGTTAATGTACGCATGGTCCCATTCGGCCTATTCGCGAGCAAAAAAAAAAAGAAAACTCATTGACTCAAAAACTTAGAGTCTTTTCCTTTGACTATAAGGATAAGGCACATTAATTTTTATTTGGTTGAGTATAAATTCAATTACTCTATTTTAAACATAAATTTCTTTGAATCTAATTGAAATGAGTTTGAACCGTTATTCTATCTTCTGGATAGCGTCTGTCCGTTACTGAGGGCAATACTTTTGACCCACTCCTTCGGGGAAGTTAAGTGTCATTTGAAGCGTATCGGTCAATGGACAGGGAGGAATTTTTCCGTATTCGTCCAGAACATTCGAAGAGATTTCAAGGAAAAACGTTTTTGAGAATTTTAAGTACCTTAAATAACCTTTTGAGTATTTTAAGGAACCATCAGTTGTAAAACGCTGAATATCACTGTCACGCTTTTCCGGCATATCAAGAATCATTATGATTAAGATAGGTAAACCAAATTTCGTCTGAAAATGTTTGTTTTTATTCAAAAGCAATTTTATCTATACTTTTTCATATAATTTTGTTTGACTGAGGACTGACGTGCTAGACAAAATCATTACATATAATTTACTTTATTTTTTACCGGTACGTTATTGCTTATTGCCTTCGATACGGACTTCGATATACACTGCATTGCTTACTTGGGTCGAGAGTGTTGTTGGTACGAGGAAAATATGAAAACATTTGAATGATGGTTCATGTTCTCTATTCATTGTGAGAGGGAATTAAGAGAGGAAAAAAAGAAAAAAAACGAGTTATGTTAACAAGGAATTAATTGTTAGAAAGTAAATCTGAATCAACAAAATTAGGTAAATAATAAAATTATATACCATGGGCGTAAAGTGTATTTAATGATCTCGGGAGAGAAAAAGTCCTTGGGCCAAAGGCATTTTGTTGCCACTCGATCATTGGAACCCTTACAGCACCCTTAGTGCATAAATAACTATTTGTTATAAACTTGCACAGAACAAATAAACATTTTCTCGTGAAAGTACCCACCGGAAGCGTCATGCGAAGTTAGTGTAATATTCGCGTACCATGCCACATGCGCCTCATCTCCCTGTTCTCGGGTTTGCGTCCGAACTGCGGAAGGGTCGCGCGCGCGGGGAGGGGCGTGGCGAGGCGAGGCGAGTCGAGGCGGGGAGCGCGGGGGAGGGGCCCTGGACGGGAGCCCCGCCCCCGCCCTGCGCGGAGGCGGCGGCGCCGAGGGCTCAGCCGCGGGCGGGCTGCGTCGGCGCCGACGCCCTCGCTTCCGCCCCCGCCCCCGCCGCGCTCCTCGACGACTCGCGGCCCCATTTTGGCTCCAAGCCGCCGCCCACCCGTTCCCGGATGTATCGCCTTCAGGGGCGAACGCACACGGTTTTTCGGAGGCGAGAGTGCAATAAAACTTCGAACCCTCCATTCATTATTTCCTTCAAGATAAAGTAGCAACTTTTTAGAGTGTTTCAAAAAGGTGTGGAACTCTTCCTGATATCTGACCGTTGGTGCTTAATAAGCTTTCTACTTTATAACTGTTCTATAACATATTTCAATAATACTACTTATATAACTTATTTAAGTGATACGACGTGGTAATTGTTTTGAAAAAATTGACTAAACCCAGAAACTAGTGGTGCTACAGAATGGCACATTTCTGGCGTTAGTAATATCTTTAGACTGGGCTAGATTTCCGGTCCGGTCCGGTATTCCACCTTCCCAGCTGCTACTTATTGGAGCAAAAAAGCATTTTTTTACATTTTCTCAATTTTGTAATTCTCTAATGGTAGAATTGCAATATTTCTAAGAATATTACGGAATAGTAAAACAATCCTGCAATAACTTTTGGAATGGAAGATTTATCAAGAATGGAAAATTTTGAACCATTCTTGATAAAATATCGTTTGAACGTTTCTGAAAGTATGCAATTTCGAGCTCATTTTCACAGAGAAGTTTGGAGATTTAGAGAAAGTTCAGTAGAAATTATTTGAAGCACTTATATTGACATATTAAATAATGTGTAGAAAATTACCGTAATGTAAATATGAACCAAAAGAAAATTTGTACAAAATACAGTTTTGAAATATTAATAATTCAAGGTAATAAATTTTTACCGGGATTTATAAAAGGAGTTTATGTCATTTTATTCAGTGCATTTCGCAATATTCACACAAACATTTTTAAAAAAATTGGAGTCGATTTTGAGATAATCTTGTTTTTAAAATTTCACTTATTTCACGCAAAATTATTAGTCGAGCAAGTGTTGTGT
>BOPP01000062.1:3791635-3808279 GCA_017312745.1 Gryllus bimaculatus
ACCGGCGGCGATCCGACGTCGGTTTGCGGGAACTTTCTTCAACCAGTTACGTCCCTCAGCGGGCTACCGCCCCAGTCGGGACAGTCTCTAAGCTTTCGACTGGCTTGGTAGTGTAGTGCACATTAGTGTGTGTAAGTAAGGGGTAAGGATAAGACAAGGAAGAGGAAGGAAAGATCTCGCGCTGTCCTTGGTCCGTTTGTTGCATTTCTGCTCTGGCATTCGCCTGGTAATAACCGCAGAAACCACGGGCAATTACCGATCAGAGTAGCTGGCTGCTAGAATTCTTCTCCAGGCAGCGACCGAATTCAGCCTAGCTGATAAGCTAGTGTCGAAAATCCTGTCACCATTGGGAGTCGAACCCTGGGACCGCCAGTTCTGAGACTGCAGTGACATCAGTTGATGCCCTGAGTTACCTTTGGTGGTCCTCTGTTTACATTTCATTAAAGCATTTTTACTTTATCGGTGTTAAGTTTTAAACAAAGTTTATAAATGCATACGCTCTATATTTTATATTATGTGGCCAATTTGGTATGTAATGTACCCCTTGAATATTAAAATCAACGTGTTGCCGTATGAATACCAATTTTCTCATCTCATATCACACCAATCATTGCTTTTTTTTTTCAAGAATAAATATGTCACCGTTTTTAATATCATCTGATTATGGTCCAAGAAACAGCGTAGGCAAGTGTTATTCATAGTGATGGAGATTTTTACTTTCAAATTAAATGTTAAATACAATTCCCTGAATAATATAGATTTGGGTTCAAACTGAAAACAGTTTGTCATGAATTCGATACTGAAATTCGAAGAACGAACAATGATGAAATATAATGCCTACAAAATATTTCCAGAATTTTTCGATGCATTCTCATTTTCATAAAAATCAAAATATACTGCATTTACATAACTGAACGTTGAATTAAGTTTTTTACTCCTCCAGAAACGTCTCACTTTTAATATTTTATTTATCCTCTACATTTGTTATACACAATAACGTGTAATTCTATTATATAGAAGTTCATAAGTGGTAGATTAATCAAGAAACTAGCGAAGGTTTTTGAGTTTTTTGTTAGGAAGTGGAAGCTTTAATTCGTGTTGCGCTAATTGCTTGCTTAATTCATTTATATTTCACGATACTCTCATTGGAGTATAAAGTGGTTTAGGGATTCAGATTTCATAGCATTAACAGTAGATATAGGTTTTTAAATGACAGGTAATTTAACTTTGAAAATAAGTGCATTTCATTTTCGACTCCTTTCGTATAGATTTCTGATCTGTTTTTATCCGCCTGAAATGGCTTCTTTAAATGGAAATATAATCAAACTTAACAAAAAATTATTTTCTATTTCATATTCGGTATTGTCTCTTAACTTTACAATCACTGAAATAGGATTTGGGAAAAACGAGAAAGAACTATTGAGAATGCACGACATGCGAGATATTTCTCTTCTTAGTTTGTTTATTCTTCAATAACTCCGATTTTTTAAAACGTGTACATGTTTTAAATGATCAGCATTTTAATGAATTTATGCAGATAACGCACAAGTCCAAGAATAAGAATGATTAAAAGTTGGCTTCTAAAGTTGGGACATATTTTAAAATTTCAGCAAGAATACACGTTCAAAATTAGATATGTGTGGGCTGTGGTAATCTTAGAAAAGTTTTCATATTTTCTACATATTTAATATAAATCCTGAAAACATTTTTTCATGACATTAAGTATTAATATCCAAGTATATGAAATGAGGGAGGTTACAAATCCTTAAATATTCACTATTTACTACAAAAAGTTAAACACGTTTCTTAAAAATTTAATTGAAATATTTTACAATTACCAATATCTGCTCATGTTATACCTTATAGTCGGCTTTTGTAGGAAAACCTATCCACATTAACGTAAAACGTAATGCATTACATATTTTTAAAATTACTGAAACATTTTGTTAAAGGGAAATACGACTCAAAGTATTGCTTGACATTGCTTTCATATAGTCTCTAATCTTTGTATTAAAAACACTGAATCTCCAAACATAAAAAACAATGTTCATTTCTATAATAATATCCAACACTCGTATGTTTCCTCAAAGGTAATTAGTCATTCAATGCCTCTCTATTGACATGCAACGATTGCGACAAAATATATTTAGTCCAAACTAATCGTGAAGTACGAATTAATGAAGAACATGGCTGAAACATCAGGTAAATTCTTCAAAAACAAAATTATGTATCCAGTCATCGCGATAGAGTTGAACACCCAATCAAGTGTCAAAATCCAAAAATGTTTTATATTTAGTGTCACTTTCATTGAACTCTGAATTTTCGAAAATTGCAAAAGTTCCAAATAATGCGAGAACGTACTACGATGTTATTCTACCAGTGTAAACAGGAACTCGAACTTTCTACTTTTCAATTTCTTTCGCAAGTATGGAATTGTCTCGTTCATTTATGAAAGAGAGACGTGCTTTTACTAAGCACAGAAAACAAACTGGCTTCTCCTTAGATCTTCTGAATGCAATCCGCATAGCATACCCATCTAGCGGGTTGCGTCCGACGCCTTGAACGGCTGCGTTATTTAAAGCTCGACATCAAGCCACTAAAAAAGTCGAAATTAGACAGGCACGTAAAAATAGGCATTATTGTTGAAAATAGGCTCAAAAACTCCTCAAAGTTATCATCTAGATATAATGCGTACATTAAGAATGAACATAATTCTCAAAACATCGGATATCTTCGATTTAAATGGTATTGTGGGGTTAGATATTTCCTGAGAGTTGACTCGTGTAGTCACGAAAAAGGTCAAGAAGTTCATTTCACACTCTACATTTGTATGTTGGTTTAATATAAACTTAATGCCATTAATTTAATTTTTAAAAGTCACATTTTGGGAGAGGAATCCTTTATGGAGTGACCTGAGGGGATTATAATTAAAAAAACTTCGTAAAGAAGGTATAGAAAGAAATCTATTTTTAATTAGGGTAACATGAGTGGGATTTCTGTCTAACCGGAGGGAACGTCTTACGGGTGATTTGAGGAGAGCTATCGTAAAACTGGATGGAAGAGATGTGTGACGTGATTTTCTATAGTTTTGAGTCGGAATTCATTCCGCAGCTGTAGGTTGGAAATAAACTATGGTGCATTGTAATTGTACGGAAGCGCCCTAACGGGCTTCGGCGAAATAGACAAGCTTATTCTGCCAGATGTGAAATTCACTTACATTGTAAGCTGTGTCCCTGCTCGCCGCGCCAAAGCAAAAACACACAGGCCGTTGAGCTTCTCGGAGGATGCCCTGATACATTTCACGGGTGATTCTAATTGGGTACAAAATTCCCACAGATTTCTCAAAATATTATTGTAGAATACAAAATAATAAAACAAAAAATATAAAAAGTACGCAAATATCAAAATAGGCACTAATAAGCTCTTAACGCTAAATAGGCAATTATCATCTAATATAGGCATTTATAGGCACTATAAAACCCTCGAAAAGTCACTTCGCAGGTGAACAATGAAGTATGTTGCCTGAAATACATTCAAGAAATAAAATAGGAAATTGGCATTGATAGAAATCTAGTTATTATTAGGGTACGATCAGAGAGGATCCATGCTCCGACCAAAAGTAGTTCGGTGCATACGTGATTGATTGTTACTGATTCAGGGCGCGTTACTGCTAAAGTCATTATTCCGTAGGTGTAGTGCATGTTTTTCCTTGGGAGTGGCGGTGTCTTCCCCCGCTGGATGGAGATCGGCGCCGACCGACTGTCAGCTATCTCCCATCAGATATCTCCATCAGCGCGGGCACAGCACCAGTCAGGACATGCTCTAAGCTTCCGACCGCTCTTCTGGTATTTGTGGTAGTATTGTGCATGTCAGCGTAAGTGTGTGTAGTAAGGGTGCGGATAGGACAAAGAAGAGGAAAGAAGATCACGCCCAGTCCATGGGCCCGTTTGCTAGGGTACTGCTCCGGCATTTGCCTGAAAATTGATAGGAGAAATCACGGGAAAAATACAGAGCAGAGCAGCCGGTAGCTAGAATTCTCTTCCTGACAGCGTATGAAGTAGACTTAGCTAGTGTCGAAAATTCTGCACCATCGGAACTCGAACCTACGAGTCAGAGGTTCCCACCAGAGGCACTTCAGCGACATTAGTTGATACATTGAGCCATCCATCCCGGTCGTCTGCAACTATTCAGGGGAACGATAATGGTCACACTACGTCCGATGCATCTGACACTCATCTTCATTAATATTTCTTACAATGACGTAATGGAAGCGATAAGATGAAACTGATTATATGTCGTAACTGTTTCGTATGTCGAGAAAGGAGTAAGTGTTAAGAAACTTCAAATTTCTATTCGTTAGTAACGTTAAGTCCATGTTCAGCAGAACTATCAGCCACCGATTTCATCCATTTATTTTGACATTCTTGCGTATGTTCTGCTGTTGATCTGGAAATTCGTTGGTCTTTCTTCAAGGAAGTTTATGCGCATGTTGAACAGTTCCATTCGCGAATAATTGAAGTGGTTTTGTTGTTCAGCCAAAATTTGAAACAAATTTCTGATTTAGCTTTCCTTTATAGATCCCAACCGCAGTTTTTCAAAATTTAAACCCTACCAAAATATATGTCTATAAGAAAATCTATATTTCAGGAAATATTAATCAATCGCTGGCCCTCATTTCTTACTCGGGCGATCTCTAGCAATACTATGTTGCCGTGCACAAATGTGAAGCTACTACCCTACAACGATGCAAACCAGCGAAGCGCCTTCCTGGCCAGCGAGCAGGGTGTATTGTTTCCAGGAATGCCGCCGGAGGGGAGTTGCCTCTCCGGCCGCGTGGGCGCAAGCGCGGTGCGCCCCCGCGTGCAACTCAGGATATCGGTGTCAACGCAGCGGCGCCTCTTCGCATCGCGGCGCTCCGCGCGGCCTCTTTGCGGAGCGGGAACCTCGGCACTGACCTGCGCAAACGGCGCGCGGCGGGCGAGCGAGGGAGGGAGATAGCGGGTGTTCGATTGGGAGGGCCGCGGGTCTGGCGAGGGTGAGGTAGGAGAGGAAGGTCGTAGGCAAGTGGGAAACGGGTGTGCGCGGACCGGGCGGGTGCGGTGTGACGCGAGAGGGGGGAGCGACGAGCGGGTGTGAGGGGAGCCTGAGAGGGGCGGGCGGAGTGCATGTGGACGGCGCGGGTGGCCCGGGCGAGTAGCCCGGGGCGAGTGGCGCGGGCGAGTGGCGCGGGCGAGTGGCGCGGGCGAGTGGCTGCGGGGCGAGTGGCGCGGGCGAGTGGCGCGGGGCGATGGCGCGGGGCGAGGGCGCGGGGCGAGTGGCGTGGGCGAGTGCGCGGGGGCGAGTGAGCGCGGGCGAGTACGGGGGAGTGGGCGGGAGGCGAGTGGCGCGGGCAGTGGCGCGGGCGAGTGGGGCGGGCGCAGAGCAAGCGCAGGGTGGGCACGGAGAGTGTACGGGCCGGTGCGAGAGGAGCAGCGCTGGGTTGGTCGGGCGAGAGTGAGGGATGGCGGAGACGGCGCGTGGCGCGGCGGTGTCCTGTGACGCGAATAAATCACGCGCGGAGCGCAAGGGTGCCCTTGCCCGCCCTGCGCCTCTGTGCCTGCGCCGACGCCGCACCGCATCCCCCCAGCGGCGTCTGTGTACTCGCGCCGCTTCCGCCCGGGAAGACCCAGTCTCCTTCTTCTGGAAAGGGTAATGAGCACTCGAAGGAATCGATTGTCTTGATCAGGGCTTGATTTCTGGCGAAACGCGACGGGTCGGCGTGTCGATACCTCGCGACTAATTATTAAATTACATTACAAATATAACTTTTTCTATTAAATTAATATTGAACTTGGGATGCGTTCCGAGACCTAAAATTTTATAAATTAAGCACTAATCTTGCGTATAATTCTGTAATGAATTATTGAATATATCTATGAAATCTCGTTTAATTAATTAATTTTAGTATATAAAACGTAATGTTGGTGTTCAGAAACTATTTTTAAAACTATAACATTAGGTTTAGCAAATGGAAAAAAAATGAAATGTAACCCGAAATTTTGTAGCGAGGAAGATGGTTTATAAAGTTTAGGTAAGGTGTGGTTAAGAAATAAGTTGATTACCATGTGTCTGCGATGAAGAAAAATAATGAAAGAAAGGTAAGTGATGCAAACACGGCCAGTGCAAGTAATAAGGCCACGTTGGGCTATGATGATAACTGAAACTATTTCCGATTGATTGTGCTAGCATGCAGCCTCGGAGAGTGTAAGAAATGTGTTAACATATATTTTCACCTTCGCCGTGGACGCGGCATCAACCGGACAGCCAAGTAAATACTCATTCCGGCCTCGGAAGCCTACGTTCTGAATGTGTTGACACCCTACCAGACTTGTTGATTCGTGCATTCGCACTCTGGAGCTTTTATTGTAGAGAACGCGCTGAGAGCGCTCTTATATCTTCTTATAAATTCTCGCGCTATTGTTTTAAAAATGCGATTTATTTCAAGCCGATTTTTTAAAAAATAAGAATGTAAGAGAGTAATTTATATTATATATTAGTACAGCTACCCCTAGTTTCATGGTCATGCTACAAGAAACAAGTTAATTCGGCAATTCGCATAAAACCTGAATGTGGGTATATTACCTTCAAATTACTTTGTTTTTATAAAATAGCAAAATATCCCGGAATCACGTTTTTCGTGATATATCTATTTCAACTTGATGAAAAAGAGTTAAATTTCATCATGGTGATGTTAATTTGTCCAAATGTTAAAATTATAAACACAAAAAGTTGATGCGCTTAACGTAATATTACCTTCACATACCTTAATTGAGCAATCACATTTGCTTTGGCAAATTCAGAAACTGGGTAGTTACGAAAACACTAACCGGGTTTTCTAAGCATGACTGGGTCGATATTTGGGTAAAGCCTTTTGTATAAAGTGTTTATGGTCAGTTTGATGTTGAGTAAATTTATAATCTGTAAAATTTATTTTCGAAAATTAAAATCATGAGTTGCCTGTTCTCAAATGTATATTTTCTCAATTTTTGGCCTTTGTCAGAGAGTATTGAAATTGTAACTTAAATTCATTATTTTTACGCTCTTAATAATAAATTGCGTGCGAGATACAATTTCAACAATCGTTTTATGAAGTTTATACGATATTCACTAATTAGTATTCTTGGTACGAATGAAAAGTGAAATAAAACTTTCCTCCGGCATTTTTACGAATATTTGAGAATTTCACAAGCAAAATACTAAGGTTTTATTTCAAATTGTTGAAATATTCCGATGTTTTCTGGATGTTTTTCGTCGCAAGTAATATCCATTTTCATTAAACCTTAAAAATTGTAAAAACTCGTTCTCACATTTAGGATACTATTTTAAAATTCATACAAATAAACATGACACTTATAAAGTCTCTCTGCGGAAACCTTGTTTCCTCATCTCTGGTTTAATTGCGAGAGGCAGACGAACATACCAGCAGAATTAGCGAATTCCTAGATCACAGAAGACAGAACGGATATTCATAATTTTGCTTTGCCAGGTCATGTCTTCATCAACACGCACTCTCGACTGTAAATTCAAATCACATTAAAACTCCTGCTGACACATATTTACGTCAGAAAGAAGGGTAAAAACGATTGATCTTCCCTAACGGCTTGTGTTCCGTTTCAGCAAAGCAATTGGTCCCTAGAAAATTCTGAACAATTGAACCTCCCCTTGTTGCACATCCCACAGACTGCATGCTTCAGCTGAGAAACTAGGAAGATGCTGGGAAGACCGTGCAATCCTGCCGTTGGTCCGCTCGTAGCAGCCTATGTTATTCGGATTTCGTATACAATAATGAAATCGAGTATATCCTCGGGGGAATTCCGTGAACTCGTTCGTCTCCGAGACAATATAATTTCACAAATATATTATATGATATTATAAACATTTAGACCACATGTTTGCAAATATACTTAATTTGGCAATGCCATGCAATGGCGACTATAAATTAACAGTGCTCTACGTCCTGATAAAGAAGTTAGTTGTGTACAGTTGATAACAGGCTTCTTCCTCATGTCAAATAAATTTTGGCATATTGTATTTATAAATCAGAAATGAATAAATGTTAAAAATTTTGGAAACATTCCTGAAAGGATGAAGTTACATAACATCTGCAATGAAAACTTTTAATAAGGGGGAAATCGGCAATCCTCTTTTAGTCATTGGGACTTGTCGATCATCGGCACAAGTGTATCTACTACAGTAGTTTTATTGAAACGAAACCGCTTTTGAAATTGTTCATCATTCTACATTTCTAAGGGGTTGCTCGTATCTCTAATATATCTCTCCGAATATCGCAGGATGTGTTGAGTATAAAACTCAAAATAATGTTTGAAGTCGTTTTCCATAACACGTTTCACAAATGATAGGTTTTAACTGCCTACATTATACAAACATCAGCAAAACGAATTCAATCGTCGGTTAACGCCGCGTAAATGTATAACCTAAACTGGTTACGACTGACGATGCGACGGAGCTATTAGGGACACTTAACGGAGCAGGCTGCCTTGCTTATAGGAATGAGTGCTCACTTCACTCAAGGGCTGTTTATGAATACGGTTCGTCCACTTAAGGGAACACTCAGTGTAAGAGACGACTATGAATTCGGCCCTAGATTGCACAAAAACACTAGCAGTCCAAAGTTCCACTTTTTCCTACGGCGTAATCCTGATTGTAATCCCAAAATGACGTACATCGTAGTGTAAAATATACTAAGTGACACCTGACCTTATCTCAGTGATTTTGGACAGTTTGGTTAGAAGGTTAGGAAATAAGACTTCGTCATCTCTTATTGCACAAGGAGCGTAGATTAAGTTACATTCCTCCGCTGCAGCCACCGTCATCACCCCCAACGCCGTCACTGAAGAGTGGCACAAACGTTGTAGCATTGTGAACAATAGAGCAGACAGCGCGATGACACGGGAGAACTGAAGAAAGATTGCGACTGAATTGTTTTGGAGTAAAACAGGTCCTAAATCCCAAAATAGAATGATTAGTCTGGAGATCCAAAATGACGTCCGTCGTGTTCATATGGTACCAAATCATTTCCTTTGGGAATTTTGACAATTATTAGAAAGGTTCAGGAAGAGTCATCATGGTTATCTACTCATGGTAGTGTAATTACGCTTCACCACAGGAATATCACATACTCACATACTATTTAATATGTTAGAATTGAATTTTAAAAAGAAATGTAAGTGGAAATAACGAATTTCGTTTATTTCTGTTCTAAAGAATTAACTGATTGACCCAGGGTAAGAGCTATCGCACCAACATTGAAATTGAATTATAAAATGTGTAGAACCGACTATGAAATGCAAAAAAGCATTTAAAAGTATAAAATAACTTTGAAGGTACATTTAGTCAAACGATTCGACAATGATTTAACTCGGCAAATGAAGTTATTGCCAAATCTAAAGACGATATGTTTCTTTAAATTTATAATTTCCTTGAAAGTCTATACTTCGGTTTCCAAGGTTTCTGTCTCCAGATAGTTCCCCTAGATGTCGCCTCAGCCGAGATCACGTAGCTCTTAGCTTCTGACTGGTCCCTCCACATATGTGGTAGGGTAGTGCACGTAAGTGTGTGTACGAAACGAGAAATATGGGGCAAGAATAAGGAAGGAATGAGGTAGCCGCAGTCTATGGCCCGTTTGTTAAGGTACTGCTCCGGCGTTCGCCTGATATGAATCGGAGAAACTACGGATCCATCTATGCAGCCAACAGCTGTTTATTCTCCAGGTTGGGAGAATTCTCCCCAACACGTGTCAAAAGTGCACCACTGTCGGAGTTTGAAACTTACTATGTCCCGACGCTTGAGAGGCAGCAGCAAAGCTGCCATTGCACCATCGCGACTGCGAAAGCATCGGCAAGGGGCGGTGGTTGCGGGGTCCGCGGCAGTGAGACCAGCGCTGGCGGTCGCGGAGGTGCAGCAAGCAGGACGGCGTGGGGGCGGGGAAGGCGCGGCGGGGGCGGCGTGCGGCGGGGGGGCGGGAGCGGGCGGGGGACGGCGGGGCGGGGGCAGCGGTGCATCGGTTGAAACTGAGCCCGCCCCACGTCGCGCCGCGCGCGCCGCGCGAAGGCCCCGAAGCGCTAGATTTATGCGGGAATCGCGGCGGGCCAGGGAGATGGGTGGTCGCGCACCAGCTACCATAGGGGATCGCAATGATCAGCAGGGCGAGAGTCGAATGATTCTGCTAAATTTATCGCTATCGACTTCCGGTTCCCTTGGCTACCCCACCGCCGGCGCCGTAGCGATAGACAGACGCCGCCCCCGCTGCTCCTGGCTGCGAGGCATGTGAGGCCCTTGCGGATTGTAAGATGTGGATAGACCAGGAATTAGTCTGAGGATGACTTCTCTGTTCTAATCGTTTAATAATATTATAGTTTCCAGCTCATATTAAACCGCGATTTTATCCCAGAAATAGTAAATTACTATATACACGCTAGAAATAAAATGGGATAATATACCGCATAATAATGTCCTGCAGTGCTAATCATTAATTACTTTTATTATTTAACAGTTGCTTATAGTAGTGTCGGTGAACAGTTCACGCGATTATACAATTAATAAATTGAATATTTATCTTTTCGGAAATGGCCTGCATCTCCTCCCTCCCAGGCAATTTTTATGAAGTCATTAAAATTAAAATTAAAAATTCCCTCATTCTATAAAATAGAGTTCCAATAAATATATTTTCGAATGTGTGTGATAAGTGCGAAAGTGCCTCTATTGTTTGCAATCAGCCCTTCATCTTACGATCAATAATTTTTACATTAATAAATGTTCAAAAGAGATGTGTGGAGGATTGAAAAATAGAGGAAATTGTGCAATGGCTCGGCGTTATATCGCTAAACTCTCATTTAGTTAATTTTCACCAATTATTTCATTTGCATCATGGCATTAAAATGTACTTCATATTTATTTAATGTTTTTTTGAAGTCTTACCTTTCCGAGTGTAAGGTCTCTAATTTCTATCAAGTTTATTATTTTGTCTTTTTTATTCGCTTTTCCTCTAATTTGCAGTCGCATAGAAATGAAATGCCCTTTGTTTGGCACAACTCGTGTGATGTTGCGTTTCGCTCTTTCTATTCAAATTTTCTATTCACTAGTGTCGCACGGTAACGATACGAAACTCTTATCTCATGGCCGAGAGGTTGGGTAACTGTTGGTCCGCCAAGGCCAGTAAAGAGCCAACAACAGAACAGTGTCGCGCGCGATCATATGGAAATTCGGATATTTGTGTTTTCTGTAAATAGTGGTTAATCGCCTTTCTATAAAAAGAACATAAGTTTTAAAAAAATCAAATTGAAGATGAAAACCTAATAAGAACTTAAACTATAATCGAAAAACCGGAAATAAAGCCCCCGCCTTAATAGGATTTTGTCATGATTGTCATAGAATGAAGATACATTTGTATTAGTTATTTAATAAAAATAGTTACATGAATTCTTTGATCTCATTTAATATACTTTTTTGAACACATCGAATTGCCCTGCAGATGCTCAGAGGTGGTCAAGACTTATGATGCATTTAAATGCATCATCGTTCTATTTTTTTTTTACAAAGGTGCTTTGCATAAGATAAAAACCGAGAAACTGGATTCAATTATATATTTTTTAAAGATAGGTGACGATGTAGGACAAATGATATAAATATGTTATGAATATGTAATAATAATAATATAATTATAAATAAATTCATGAAATGATCTGTGTTGACGAGATATCCGCCATCCCTTTCCTTCCTACAAAATTGCTTTGCCGTGGGAAATGCGACCCTTCAGAAGATCCGCGCGTCCGGGCCCAGTTGCACTGCGAGCAAGGTGCGGCGCGGGTCGCGCTCATCAGAAAGCACGTGCGCCCCGCGTCCCCGTCAGCGCCGCGCCAAATTAGTGGCTGGAGCGTCATTTGTCCCGTGTCCGCGGGCGGGCGCGAGATTTCCCGTGGAGCCTTATTATAAAGGGGGTGGCGGCGGCGGCGGCGGCGGCGACGCCACATCTGGCGCGCTTCTGACCCCTTTGCGCAGCGGGCGCGCTCACGTGACGCGGCGCCGAACCGCGATTGGGAGAAAAACGCCCCTGCGCAAAGGGCGGGCGGCGTTTGACACGCGAGCGCGCGCCCCATCGCCCTGCCGCCCCCTGCACCGCCGCCGCCACCACCGCCATCGCCACCGCCACCGCCACCGCCACCAACGCAGTTACCACCAACGCCACCGTTACCTCCGCCGTCACCTCCACCACCGCTGCCGTCGCCACTGCCGCGCCGCCGCCACCGCCGTCACCGCCGTCACCTCCGCCACCGCAACCGCCGCCGTCGTCGTCGGCGGCCCCGTGCCGCATCTGTCACTGACAACCCTCGGCCTCCAACCCCTCGCGACCAGGGATTGCACCAACGGCGTCCTGCCGCTAGTGCCATCGCCACTGTTGCCTGTGGCTGTGCGAAGGTAGAATTTCAATCTGAATTGCAATCTGCATCTTTCAGGCATGTTGGCGCCTTGGATGTCACTCATTCAAAGAGCATTACGCTAAGTTGCGATGGCAACCCCTGCGGTTGGGTTGGAGGTTCAATTATGGCTGTCGAATAAACTGGATTGTGGCGTGATGGAGAATGGCAAACTGCTATTTAACCTTTATAATCATCTAAAACATCATTCGTGTTTTTAATGATTGACCTGGGAAGCCTGGTAACAGAATTGTTTGTTCCCCATCATCTCGATAGGGTTGTGGCACCCGACAAAGCAGGTGACGTAGGCTTGTGCGGCCAGAGTCATGATCTGGGCTGTCCGGGTGCGTTCGCACTACAGCCCTGAAGAAGACCACGATTTGATTAGTTGAATCGTCGGCAACTCAGCGTTCGACCTGCCGTCATCGGGACAGCCCAGATCATTTAAAAAAAGAAGATTTTTTTTTCGTGTCTCCTGTTCCTTGTATCTTCGTTGGTAACACCATTTCACTCACAGCGAAACTGTCGCCCAATCACTGCACACAGAGGGCAGAGGCGCTGCATCGGGCCAACACAATACAACCTCCCTACCCAAGGCGTTCCCTCCTCGTCTCACCTCCAGCGCGCACGCCGCCGTCTGCGCGCCGCCGAGCCGCGGGTCAACCGGGGCGACGACACCGCCGCAATGACGATGACTGCCCGCCGTGACGTCAGCCGAGCGGCGGCCAATTAGCGACCGGCGTAATGACGATAATTGGCGGCCAATGACGGCGGCTCGCAATTAATTTACTCCCGGACCCCGCCGCCGCCGCCGCCGCAGCCGACTCCCCCCATCTCGATGCCACCCCCTGCCGTGCGGCGGCGGAGAAGCGTCGGCACAGGGTAGCTGCGCCGCCGCCGCCGGCGCCGTCCCCGCCCCCACCGCCGCCAAGCGCCGCGCCTGACGTTGCTACTGCGGCGGCGGTGCGCCGGTAATAAGGTGTCGGGTTACAGGGGCGGCAGAGGCAAGCAGCAGCGCGGCAGACGGCGGGCGGGTGGCGGCGGCACAGACCCGGGGATGGGACGGGAGGCGGAGGGCGGGAGCGTGGCCATACATTAGCTTGTCAAATTGCCCGCGTGGGCTCCGGTTGCGTTATTACACGACGTAATTGGCGCAAGCGCGGGGCTGCCGCGCGCCGGGCCGCGCCGCCAGGGGCGCTCTCAGCAGACAAAAGACTGCCGACGCCGCCGCGCTGCCCTCTGCCGCCGCGCTGCCCTCCGACCCGTCCCACTGACGCTCCGGCGCGAACTCTGGCCTTTGACGCGCTTCCGAGGAAGGTGCGTCGTCTGGGAGGCACGCCGCAGATGAACGCTCCTGGGTATATTGCTGGGAGCAAACAGCTCCTCTAACGCCTTCATTAACTATTTATTGCCCCCAGCGTAAATAATTTCGAATGGTTTGTGCTGGAAAGATGTATCTGTTATGAAATTTCTTATTTATGAAATTTGTGTGTCTGCTCCACATTGCTGCAAACATTGAGGATCACTAGCAACCATAGTGAAAAAAATTTATAAATAATAAATTATTCTTATACTGTATAAGATTTTTATTCAATGCTGTTAAAAATAGCAAAGAATTTTTACGGAAATTATAAACATATTAACTGAACTATATCACCCTAATTGTACATCCTGCCAATAGGACTTTTTCCAGCATGAAATATTGTCAAGCAGGCACTCATGGTGTAGTCTCTGAACAAAATAGATCTACTCCATCAATTACTTCATTCTTTTTCATGTAATTCAGTTCTTTTTCATGTGTTCCTTTATATTTAGAATATAATATACATATTTCTATATATTATATCGTCTCTTTGCAACGACGATTCCATTGGAGGGACGCTTTATAAGAACCTCAGAACTCACATGTCTGTTGTATTTCAAATGATATCTATTTCTCGTGACATAAAGCGGTAAATATTGCCTAATTTTTTCAACACAACGATCGTAACATTGGACATGCCATTGAAGAAATTTCATTTTTTATATTCGTAGTCGAACAAAATTTTTATTACTTTTTTATCTAAACATTATTAGGAAGATTTTCGTTTAAATCATGGTTAATTAATACAGTCGCAGTTGGAAAGATTGTATTTTAATTCTAAAAAAAATTTGGAGGTGCCGGGGTTTGAACCCGGGACTTCTCACATGCGAAGCGAGCGCTCTACCACTGAGCTACACCCCCACTGACAGGTGTTCCACAAGTATTCATTGGAAGTCTATTGTAACAATAATTATTCCTTATCTCATTTGGACTCCAATGCAATTCATTCTGTATCATTACAACTCCGAAAATGAACGAGAAACTATTTTAAAAAATCTGCTCAATTGATAACATTGTGTAATACAATATTTGAATGACTAGCGGTGTGTGGTTTAACCCGTGTTGTATTATTCATGAAACAGAGTTCTTCGGGCGGGAAGCAAATTCTATCCAATCTGGTAATTCACGCTTGTGAGGAGAGGAAAGCATCCGCTTCACAAGACAACAGGGGCGGATGGCGGCGGGCGGAGGGCGGGCGGGGGGGGCAGGGGCAATGGCGGGCGTGGCGGTGGAAGGGGCCGGACCGGTGGGGTGGGGCGCTTGCGAGACGAAGGGCGGGGGCGGTTGGGCGGGTGGGCGCGGTAGGACTGGGAGGTTGGCAGCCGAGGTGCGCTGTCTGGCTGAATCCCCGGATCCCTCTTGCCCGTTCCCTGCACGGCCGTGGCTGCTTCTCCCGCTAATCCGCAAACTCCATCAACTCGCCTGCGGAGCCCGACCCACTCCCCGCCCCCCCTCTCAGCGCGCCGCTCCTTCCATGCCCACCCGCCTCTTTTCACCCCGATCCTTGTTCACCACCTCTGTCTGCTCCCCAGCCCTTTCTCGTATTCCGGACGACTCTCTCTGGAAAGTAACATGCAACATCGATAACAAATCATCGATGTTAAAAATACATCGACTAAAAATCATTGATGTTAAAAATACATCGACTAAAAATCATGATGTTTTTCACATGAGATGTTTTTAGATTGCTTTATCATTAAAATCATTTGAGTCACTCGATCATTAAAATCATGCGCATTAAAATTTATGCTGTTTCATGTGCTTTCATATGAATGTGTCCTGTTAACAAATCGCTGAATAATAGTCCGAGAAATAGGACAGGCCCGATGCCAACAGCGTTGTTTTTCAACATCTCAATGTGAAATAAATATGAAGGAAGAGAAAAGCAGTGGTATGCAAAGTCATCGCGGCGAGAGAGTTTGGTCGATGAAGATAGTACAAACAATAGTATTTCCAACAGATGAACTGAGTGTTACTTTCAGAATTAATTCATATTTTAACTTTTACATATATGTGATCATGGTATTTTCATTCAGAAACAAAGGCATTGGAAAAGAAAAAAAACATAACACACAAACATTTCTACAAAAAATATTGATGTTTTAAAAACATAGTCATCAATTCGAATCCCTACTTCGAGAAGAACGTGTTTGCCTACTCATTTCAGGGGCAGTCTAAGAACCTTGTTCTGATTCGTTTTTATCGAACTGGTCTTCCTTTTGGTGAATATTATCAATCTTTCTGCACACCAAATAGGAAAAAATGACCTGACCCAACAATATTTTTGAAACAGTTGCCTACAACGTCCGTTCAAGAAACGGGATTATCAAGAAATACTGTCAACTCTCAAAATTAGCAACATCATCATCACCATCATCAAAGAAAGAACGCACAATTAGATCAGTACATTTCATCAATTTTTTAGGCTAGAAATTTTTCTGCCTGAAATTCTTTAAAGCGTTGAAAAAAATGTTATGTTTATCCCTTATTGTAAAGCTACAAAAATGACAGTTAATGAAAATATAAGTAAAGAATTAGGATTTTGTCGCATGATTATGGAAAGTAAAGAATCAAGTATTAGAGAAAGAAACTTTCTAATTTTACATTTCCTGCGCACTTCAATTATTTATTCCACATAAAATCTATTCTACAATACAGAAGAGATAATGTATTCTGTTTTTAACTAATGGAATTTTTCCTCACAACTGAACATGACCAAAGTAGCAATATATATTTTGTACGCACTACCGCAATCTTGACAGAGAACTTCTCCCCCTCCATCATGAGTGTGCACTATATACTGCGCGT